>JAJQKJ010001215.1:0-64189 GCA_029574335.1 Rana kukunoris | reverse complement strand
CTGGGGTTTTATTTGTTGTGCTACAAATACAAAAAGACAGAAAATTAAAAAAAATTTTTTTTTTGTTTCTGTTAATTTTTTTTGTAAATATACCTTGTGTTATTAGATTATATTTGTGTGTTTTTTGTTTTTATTTCTAGCCTGGGTATTCCCGATAGGCTTTGTTGATGTAATATAATCTTTAAAAGCTTAATAAAAAGAATTAAAAAATCCTGTAAATAAGTAAGTTTTCTATTTCACTGGTGGTCACTGATTGGCATCACTGGTGGGCACTGACTGGCATCCCTCGTGGGCACTGACTGGCATCCCTGGTGGTCACTGATTGGCATCCCTGGTGGTCACTGATTGGCATGGCTGGTGGTCATTGATTGGCATCACTGGTGGTCACTGGTGGTCATCACTGGCGATTGGCCTGAATATCAGTGCAGATCCCCCCTGTCAGGAGAGACACTGATTGGCTTTCCTCTACTCACGCCTTGTCAGCATGAATAAATAAAAGCCGATAACCGGCACTTTCTGGTTACGATGTGATTAGCTTTGATTGGACACAGCTGATCACACGGTGAAGAGCCAACGTCTTATGTTGCATACACACGATCGGAAATTCCGACAGGAAATCTACGATGTGAGCCTTCGGTCGGATATTCGGACCGTGTTTATGTTCCATCGGACATTTGCTGTCGGAATTTCCGCCAGCAAAAGATTGAGAGCAGGTTCTCATTTTTCAGACGGAAAAAGTTGTTGGTCAGAATCAAGCAGGAGAGCCGAACTGCCTACTGAACTTCATTGATCTCGGCTCATCGTACGTATTGTACCTCACCGCGTTCTTGACGTTTGGAATTTCCGACAAGATTTGTGTGACCGTGTGTATGCAACACAAGTTTGAGCCAACGTCCCGTCGTGAAAAAATCCACGGTTTTCTTGTCGGAATTTCCGATCGTGTGTACAGGGCATTAGGCTCTTTACCGAGACTGGAGGAGATGCGGTTTGTCAGAGCGACACACAACACCAACGATTGCCCTGCGCCCGAGCGGCTTATTTTTCTGGATGTCATGTGACATCCAATCAGGATAATGGAACCCCGTCTGGCCGTCATTCTGCTATAGGCCGGGTGAGAAGGAGTTAAAGAATCATTTTAGGCCTGAACATTATACAAAACCCCCAAAACGTGATATATTTTCTGAAAGAAGACACCCTACAGCATCCTTTGAGCTCTGCTGGCACTGCCAGCAAGGCTCAGAATTTCCAGTCCCGAAGTACTAGCTAGGCCTTAAGGGTTAATCATGTTGCAGAGTACGATTGATAGGTGCAGCAGAGTCAGTTGAGATCAGACGTTGTGTAGTAACAGGAACTGGCTTCTTTATTGGAACATCATCACACACAGACAAATATGTCTCCACATTATGGTAAGAAGAACACACACAGACAACAAGGCAGGAAAAAGAAACCAACGAGTAGATTACTGGGATAGAGAATACAACATATCATAGAGAACACATATCATTAATCATTAGCGACATCTTGTGTTCTTTTTGTAAACTGCATCTGATATACAGTAAAAGGCTAAGCTGAAGTTTTGTTGCATCCCTACCCCGTACGCCCCTAATTCCGCCCCTGAACACGCCCTCCTAAATTATCTCACGAAATGACACTTAAATGTGTTATGCAGAATTAAGTTACAAAAATAAATATTAACAACAACTTTATCAGTGCAGCCTCACCTGTGCCCATCAATGCAGCCTCACCAATGCCAACCAATGCAGCCTCACCAGTGCCAATCAATGCAGCCTCACCTGTGACCACCATTGCAGACTCACTTCACCTGTGCCCCCCATTGCAGCCTCACATGTGCCCACCATTGTAGCCTCTGCTCACTGTGCCCGCCATTGTAGTGCAGAGGATCACCCCAGGGAAGAGAGCATTGAGGAAGATAAAAGCTGCGGGATTACATAGCGTATAGCTGGCTGTTACAGCTGAGTTTATATTACAATTGCCTCTGCTCGTGGTTACACACAGCCCCGCCTCCTGACCCTGCGCCTGTATCATACAGAACATGTCCCAGCATTGGACTGGCATTCTCTCTATCTGATACAGGCGCGGGGTCAGGAGGCGGGGCTGTGTGTAACCACGAGTGGAGGTATTTGTAATGTAAACTCTGTAATCCCGCGGCTTTTCTCCTTCCTCTATGCTCTCTTCCCCGGGGCGATCGATGGGAGAATGGCTCCCGATCAACCCCTGCATGCCGGCTGTACCCGCGCTCCCCCACTCCCAAGCAGCCCAGCTCCTCGCCAGAAACAATTTTACACTCACAAAATGCGAGTAGGTGAGTGGAAAATATGAGGTCTGTCCTAGAGAATAAAATAGTGGTAGTTTCAATTTTTTATGTCACACGATATTACTGCAAAAGTCTATGAAATGCTAAATTTCTGTAAAAAACACAATAAAGTTAATTTTAGGGGGCACAAAAACACAATAAATTACCCAATTTTTTTGGTAAAATGCACCAAGTAAATAGATACCCAACATGTCCAACCTTAAATTTGTGTGTGCCTGTAGTTTGGTGACAAACTTCAGTATTCTATATTTTCTATAGGCAAGGCTTTAGGAGCCCCTATAGGTCATCAGTTTAGTGTTACGGAGGAGTCTGTCTGGTGATAGAATTATCGCTCTCATTCTGGCCTGTGCAGCGATATGTAACATCAATTTCAGCCATAGGTGCCCCAATATGTGAGTTTATGCTTGTACATGCGTATATGGGGGGCCTCAGATAGTTTTTTTGGGGGGGTTGGGATTATATTTAATTCTGTACAATTAAAAACATATATATATATTTTTACCATCACATAGAGCAGCCTTTATCAACAAGGGTGCCCTGAGGATTCTTCAGCGGTGCCTTGATAAAATGCTGAACAATTTCCCCAAATTTGTATACAAGCCGTGATTGGATGAAGCTTTTTAGTTACACAAAGCCTCAGGTTTTCATTGTCACCATTACAACCTTCTAACTGCCAACCTCCTAATGACCAATGACATAATGAGCTGATAAGGAGGATGTCAGTTGTCTGGATATCATCCTTGTGTGACCCTCCCCCGCCTCTCTCCATCAGCTTTGGGGTCTCATTAGCTGAGTGATGGAGAAAAACTGAGGGAGAAGAGAAACATTGGAATACTAGTAAGGACCAGTTTGAAAAAGTCTATTTGCTTTGTAAGAATAAATCACTTATAATGTTGGGTGTCCTACGTGTGTGGATGTTGTTACATTATGTAGAACTTTTAGAATAGTTTTTACATTTTAGAATGGGGCGCTACAAAACTGTCCATCATTTTGGAGGGCGCCACAAGACTGTCCATCATTTTGGAGGGCGCCACAAGACTGTCCATCATTTTGGAGGGCGCCACAAGACTGTCCATCATTTTGGAGGGCGCCACAAGACTGTCCATCATTTTGGAGGGCGCCACAAGACTGTCCATCATTTTGGAGGGCGCCACAAGACTGTCCATCATGTTGGAGGGCGCCACAAGACTGTCCATCATGTTGGAGGGCACCTCAAGACTATCCATCATTTTGGAGGGCACCTCAAGACTATCCATCATTTTGGAGGGCGCCTCAAGACTATCCATCATTTTGGAGGGCGCCTCAAGACTGTCCATCATTTTGGAGGGCACCTCGAGACTGTCCATCATTTTGGAGGGCGCCTCAAGCCTATCCATCATTTTGGAGGGCGTCTCAAGACTGTCCATCATTTTAGAGGGCGCCACAAGACTGTCCATCATTTTGGAGAGTGCCACAAGACTGTCCAACATTTTGGAGGGCGCCTCAAGACTGTCCATCATTTTGGAGGGTGCCACAAGACTATCCATCATTTTGGAGAGCGCCTCAAGACTGTCCATCATTTTGGAGAGGTCCTCAAGACTGTCCATCATGTTGGAGGGCGCCTCAAGACTGTCCATCATTTTGGAGAGCGTCTCAAGACTGTCCATCATTTTGGAGGGCGCCTCAAGACTGTCCATCATTTTGGAGAGCGCCTCAAGACTGTCCATCATTTTGGAGAGCGTCTCAAGACTGTCCATCATTTTGGAGGGCGCCTCAAGACTGTCCATCATTTTGGAGAGCGCCTCAAGACTGTCCCATCATTTTGGAGGGCGCCTCAAGACTGTCCATCATTTTGGAGGGCACCTCAAGACTGTCCATCATTTTGGAGGGCGCCTCAAGACTGTCCATCATTTTGGAGGGCGCCTCAAGACTGTCCATCATTTTGGAGGGCGCCTCAAGACTGTCCATCATTTTGGAGGGCGCCTCAAGACTGTCCATCATTTTGTTTAATACGATTTTATTGAGAAATAAACAGAGAGGACAGTAACAAAAAAGGGGGGGGGGGGGAATACATTGGCACTCGATACAATACAATTGTATACAAGATAAAAAGTAAACCGCATTTTCAAATAGTGCACATCAATCAAATAGTCCCAAACCTGATTCCTTTTATGAAGAGGTAAGTAAAACCCTGGACAGAGGCATGGCTGTGGGAGTGGTATACTTGGACAGAGGCGTGGCTGTGGGAGTGGTATACTTGGATAGAGGTGTGGCAGTGGACGTGGTATACTTGGACAGAGGCGTGGCTGTGGACGTGGTATACTTGGATTTTGCTAAAGCATTTGATACAGTTCCCCACACACAGCTCATGTGTAAGGTAAGGTCTACAGGGTTGGATATATCAGTTTGTAAATGGATAGAAAACTGGCTGAAATACAGAATTCAGAGAGTCGTAGTTAATGATTCTTACTCTGATGCCTTGTACACACGATTGGACATGTCCGATGGAAACGGTCCTCAGACGCGTGTGCGGGCAGATATGTCCGCTGGTTAGCGTACTAACCAGCGGACATATCTGACGGACATGTCTCCAGGGGACAGATTTCAAAGCATGCTTTGAAATTTGTCCGCCGAACAAATCTGTCGAAAACCGTCCGCTAGCCCCTATAGACGATCGAATTTGTCTGCTGAAATGGTCCGTCGGACCAAGCTATGCAGTGGAATAACGTCCTTACAGGATGTCTCCAATTTACAAGCCGACCTCAATGCTCTGTCTAATTGGGCGACTAAGTGGCAGATGAGGTTTAATGTTGATAAATGTAAAGTTATGCACTTGGGGGCTAAGAATATGCATCATACATACTAGGGGAGTACAACTGGGGGGATCTGTAGTGGAGAAGGATCTGGGGGATCGGTAGTGGAGAAGGATTTGGGGGATCTGTAGTGGAGAAGGATCTGGGGGGATCCGTAGTGGAGAAGGATCTGGGGGGATCCGTAGTGGAGAAGGATCTGGGAGGGATCTGTAGTGGAGAAGGATCTGGGGGGATCCGTAGTGGAGAAGGATCTGGGAGGGATCTGTAGTGGAGAAGGATCTGGGGGGATGCGTAGTGGAGAAGGATCTGGGGGGATGCGTAGTGGAGAAGGATCTGGGGGTTTTAGTTGATCATAAGCTCAATAATAACATGCAATGCCAAGTTGCGGTTTCCAAAGCCAGCAAAGTCCTTTCTTGTATAAGAGAGGTATGGACTCCAGAGAGAGAGATATCACCCCCCCCCCCTGTACAAATCATTAGTAAGACCTCATCTGGAATATGCAGTCCAGTTTTGGGCACCAGTTCTCAAAAAGGATATCGGAGAACTGGAGAAAGTGCAGAGAAGGGCAACCAAACTGATAAGAGGCATGGAGGAGCTCAGCTATGAGGAAAGATTAGAGGAACTGAATTTATTCACTCCTGAGAAGAGGAGAATAAGGGGGGATATGATCAACATGTACAAATATATAAGAGGTCCATATAGTGAACTTGGTGTTGAGTTATTCACTTTGTGGTTATCACTGAGGACAAGGGGGCGCTCTTTACATCCAAAGGAAAAGAGATTTCACCTCCAAATACGGAAAGGTTTCTTCACAGTTATGCCGCGTACACACGAACATTTTTTGTGATAAAAAAAAAACGACGTTTTCTGTGAAGTAAAAAACAACATTTTTGAAACGTCACTTTTCAAAGACGATGTTGCATACACACCATCGTTTTTCTCACAAAAAGCAAGGTTACGTTCACCACTCTTTTCCATTGAAACTCGCTTCATAACTAGCTTCTGGGCATGCGCGGGTTGAAGAACGTCGTTTTAAACGACGTTTTTGCTACACACGGTGACTTTTTGTGAAACAAAAAACGACACAAAAAATTCAAGCATGTTGGAATTTTTTTTGGTCGTTTTTTTTAAGACAAAAAACAAAGTTTTGCCCACACACGATCAATTTAAATGATGTTTTAAAAAACGTTTTTTTTTTCATCGCAAAAAACGACCGTGTGTACGCGGCATAAGAGCTGTGAAAATGTGGAACAGACTCCCTCCAGAGGTGGTTCTGGCCGGCTCAGTAAATTGCTTTAAGAATGGTCTGGATTCTTTCCTAAATATACAGAATATAACTGAGTACTAAGATTTGTAGGTAAGTTGATCCGGGGTAAATCCTATTGCCTCTCGGGGGATCAGGAAGGAATTTTTTTCCCCTCCTGTAGCAAATTGGATCTCATGTTCTGCTGATTTTTTTTGCCTTCCTCTGGATCAACTGTGGGTATGGAGTTGGGTGTATGGGATTGTACTGTATTTTTTTATTTTGTTTATTTATTTTTTATGGTTGAACTGGATGGACTTGTGTCTTTTTTCAACCTGACTAACTATGTAACTATGATATTTACTGGGATAAAATTGATTCCCAGTCCTCCTCCGATCCGGAATGGGGATACAGAGGACACCAGTCTGTCTACCCCACGGGAAGCAAGGAACCTCTCAATTCTATGTGGATCAATTGAAACCGCCCTGGGGAATGGTGCCTGCGCAGCATGCTTCAGCTGTAGGTATCTAAATAGCATCCATAAAGTGAGCTGATATGTTTCACGCAGCTCGGGAAAAGGAAACAATGCCCCTGCCGGCATAATACGTTGAAATTTCATGATCCCAAATCTGGCCCAGACACTGGGATCCGGGATAGACCTGAAATGCCAAAGTTTGGGGTTACCCTATAATGGGGTATGGGGCAGATGGAGTCAATATTGGCCTTTAAAATTAGTACTTTAGATTTCAAACGTTCGAGTCCCATAGACTTTAACAGGGTTCTAAAGTTCACACAAACTTTTGGGCTGTTTGCAGGCTCTGGTGCCAACCGAACCCAGGGGTGTTCGGCTCATCCCTATTAGCCATGCATGTGTCCCTCGTGATGTCTGCATCATGGGGTTCGGCAGTCATGCCTGACATCCATGTCACTGTCAGGGAAAGTTCCTCCCGCAGGTGACACTGTCTGTTATATGGCGTGCAGTACTGTGGTTCACCACCAGGTGTTTCCTGGCAGTCTGGAACTGCCAGGGGAGCTCTCCCCTGGTGGTGGTATTATGTAATCCTTGGACCACAGTTCTGGCGTCTACCAGCGGGGGGTTCCTGACAGTGTGGGGCCGACATCTCCTGCAATCAGGCATCACCTGAGTCTGATTGCAGGAGGTGTATAAATACCCGGCAAGTGCACTCCCACACTGCCCTGGTATGGTTCCTTGTGCCCTGTTTGTTACTGGATGACCTGAGCCTGTTCCTGGAGACCTGAAACCTGTTACCTATCACCTGAGTTCCTGATCCTGTCTCCCTGTCCCATCCATCCATCCTCTCCCTGTCCGTGTTCCTTACCCCATCTGCGGATCCCCCTGTGTATGACTTTGGCCTGGCTAACATTTATGCTTCTGGAATACCCCTCTGTCTACCTATCAATCTGCCGTGTATGACTCTGGCCTGGCTATTGTTAAAGATTCTGGCATTTCCCTTTTATTATATATATATATATATATATATATATATATATATATATATATATCGTCTGTTGTTTGTTGTGGTCTCTGTCTTCTGGTTGGTTTTCTGCACTTGTCATATTTGAGGTGGTTATATTTGTATTATTTATCTACCTAATAAACCTCATTATTTTTTTATATATATATATATATATATGTTTGGTGTTCTCTGTTGGCAGCACAGTTCTGGTCACACTGGTTACATGACAGAATACCAGGGCCATCTTTGACCAGAAGTAGCTACACAGAGGAACCATCTTGGTTCTGTTGGCTTGTTGAAATGAACCCTAACGTGATTCCCTAGTATGCCTTGCTGGCGTCTGAGAGTGGTGACTATCTACGCCAAACACTAAAGGAGTGGACCCATGACCAACTGCTTGAGATCATCCGTTTGGCCCACTCCCAGGTTGACCAAGGCTGTGTTTTGTTTGGAGAGGTGCAACCTTTGATCCAAATACTGTATGTGTTGAGCTAGCCCTGTCCTGTCTTCCAGGAGGCTGTGATGATTTCTCTCCCCCTTTCAGTGCTGATCAGGTGGAATCTCTGGTGTGGCTGCTAGAGGATGACCCCTCATGCTTTGTTGAGCACTATTCAGTGTGTTCCCAGCTAAAGCTTGTGGAATGTATTCACTCAGTACAGACCCCTGTCAGACAGGCAGCATGTGATCCATTCTTTGTCCAACCAATACTCTCTGCATGGTCTGATATGTTACAATCAATCCCAGCCAACCCACAGCAAACCATTTCTACCATCAGACACCTACCTGTTCAAGTCTTTTCTCCCATCACCCATGGCAACCCCAGTCGCAGCTCAGTACATTCTGCTTCCCACCAGATACCAATATCCAGTCTCTGCTCCCTGTACCTATCCTGCATACAATCCACCTATCTCTTCTCAGCTGCCTACAGACCCACAAAAACTTCCTCCAGCTACTGTTACCTCTTCTCTGTCATATTCTAATCCTCCTTCCCAGTCTACTGAACCCCTTACTTACAGAGCTTCAGTGGCTAAGCCCAAGAAAAAACAAAAGTTTTTCCCAACCAAGACGATCCTGCCAGTAACCCAACCTGTCTTCACACCAACCAACCTGTCCCAGTCTACTTACATGCCAGCCGAACTTGATGACCCATTTAAGTCTTCCAACACTTTGCCAGCCACCCAGCCTGAAATTCCTGTGCCAGTTCGGCCAGCCTGATGTTCCAGTATGCCACCCTGATGTTCCTGTGTGTCAGCCTCAATTCCTGTTGCCATCCTTCCAGCCTGAAGTTCCTGTTTGCCAGCCTGAAGTTCCTGTTTGCCAGCCTGAAGTTCCGGTGTCTGCCTTCCAGTATGATGTCCTGGTGCCAGCTGCCCAGCCTGTTCCCGTGCCGGCTGCCCAGCCTGTTCCCATGCCAACTGCCCAGCCTGTTGTTCCTGTGCCAGCTGCCCAGCCTGTTGTTCCAGCACCAGCTGCCCAGCCTGTTGTTCCAGCGCCAGCTGCCCAGCCTGACAAGCTTCTGCCTGCTGCCCAGCCTGACGAGCTTCTGTCTGCTGCCCAGCCTGACGAGCTTCTGTCTGCTGCCCAGCCTGAGGTGTTCCTGTCTGCTGCCCAGCCTGAGGTGTTCCTGTCTGCTGCCCAGCCTAAGGTGTTCCTGTCTGCTGCCCAGCCTGAGGTGTCCCTGTCTGCTGCCCAGCCTGAGGTGAGCCGCACAGTTCTGGTCACACTGGTTACATGACAGTCACTCACCAACCAACCAGCTATCCCTGTACACGTTCTGTTCGAATTCTGCTGGGATGGGGCTTTGACGGTATATGTAGCTGTCGTGGCTGGACCCGGGGTGTTTGGCAACGGACGTGCCATGTGAGGCATTGGGCATCTGCTATCACCTGTACACTGATGGAATGCCAGTGCTTCCGATTGCGATATATGTGCTCTGTGGCACGGGGGGGCTGGAGTGCCACATGTGTGCAATCAATGGCCCAGATGGTGCGTGGGAATCCTGCAATGCTGTTGAAATCCTGCATTGCCTTCTGCCGCAGATGCTCAGTGGTGGGTCTGATGATGTGGTGGGACATGCGTCTGAGGATTGCGGGGACAACCTGGTGCACACATCTGCTCATGGTGGATTGTGACATCCCAGCCACAACTCCACTTGTATGCTGGAACGATCCACTGACAAGGAAATGGAGTGTTGCCAGGACCTTGTCCAGTGGCTGCAGTGCATGTGAGCGGTGTGTCTGGCTGGTGATGTCATCCTGCAGGGCTGTGGTTATTTCCAGGATGGCAGCAGGGCTGAATCTGAAGATGCGATACACCTCCGATTCCCCCATGCCAAAGACGTTCGCGTTCCATATATCCTCTCCTGTGCCTGTGACCACAGTAGTAGTGCTATGACCATGGCTGCCCCTGGCATGTTGGCAGACAGATGTGTTGTCCTGCAAGTGTGGTTGCTCAGCTCGTCCGTATTGGTGCTGCTGCAGCTTCTCTCCAGCTGACCTGTGCACATCTGTTGCTGAGTTACCCCTGCTTTATGAGGGGTAACTTTAGGCCGGACGTACAACTTACGCGCATCGCGCTTAGCCTGCGCCAGGCGCACATACGTTCGTGAATCGCCGTATGTCCCTCATTTGCATATTTAAATAGAAATTCAATGGGCGCACCAGATGCGTCCAGCGTACATATGCGCCTACGATACGCCGGCGTAGAAAAGTTACGTAGATCGGAAGAAGCCTATTTTCAGGAGTACCTAGTTTTGTGGGTACGCCGCATAGTTACACTTACGCGGCGCATCTCGAGATACGTCAGCGTAAGTGCTTTCTGAAACCCGGCCACTGTCTTTGATGTATTGGAATAGGTAGGTACACAAGAAATGGGCTGCAATGAGATGTAGCTGCACAATGCTGGGATGTATATATATATACTGATTATACTGCGGCTAGCTGAATCAACTGCCTGCCTGTAGTATTATTTGGAGGAAAACAGGAATTGTCTGCAGTGAGCATTAGCTGCACACTGTGCCCAGTATACAGTACACTAATATATTGCAGCTAGCTGAATCAACTGCCTGCCTGTGGTATTATTAGAAAGGGAACACCAGCAATTGTCTGCAGTTAGCTTAAGGCCCCTTTCACATGGGGCAGTGGAGGTACGCTGGCAGGATAGCGCAGCGGTGCGGTATTGACCCCTGCTAACGGCCGTGAAAGAGGCGCATTGTGGGCGGTATTGCTGCGGTGAAGGAGCGGTATACATGCCGCTCCTCTCACCGCTCCAAAGATGCTGCTGACAGGAGATTTTTTTCTCTCCCACCAGCGCATCGCCTCAATGTGAAAGCCCTCGGGCCACTGGGGCCGGAACCGGTCCGCCATTTAGTGACGCCCGCTCTAGGGTGTCTTCTATCAGAAAATATATCACGTTTTGGGGTTTTTATATAATGTTCAGGCCTAAAATGATTCTTTAACTCCTTCCCACCCGGCCTATAGCAGAATGACGGCCAGACAGGGGTTCCCATTATCCTGATTGGATGTCACATGACATCCAGAAGAAAAAGCCGCTCGGGCGCAGGGCGATCGTTGGTGTTGTGTGTCGCTCTGACAAACCACATCTCCAGTCTCGGTAAAGAGCCTAATGCCCTGTACAAACGATCGGAAATTCCAACAAGAAAACCGTGGATTTTTTTTACGACAGAATGTTGGCTCAAACTTGTGTTGCATACACAAGGCCACACAAATCTTGTCGGAAATTCCAAACGTCAAGAACGCGGTGACGTACAATACGTACAATGAGCCAAGGTGAATCAAGTTCAATAGGCAGATCGGATCTTTTGCTTGACTCTGAGGCCACGTACACACGATCAAATTTATCTGCTGAAACTGGTCCGACGGACCATTTCAGCAGACATCTCCGATTGTGTGTATGGGCTAGTGGACATGTTTACAGGGCATTAGGCTCTTTACTGAGACTGAAGACATGTCCGTCGGATATGTCAGCTGATTAGTACACTAACCAGCAGACAGAAATCTCTGCGAATGGATTCGACGCATTAGTGGAAGTATTTTACTTCCTAGAGTGGTGACGTGGTGGCGTCAACATCACCGCCACGTCACCGCGTCCTCAGCCCGAGGTGATTTTCGTCCGATGGTGTGTACACGCCATCGGACCAAAATCCGATGAGACATGTCCGCTGCAAACGGTCCGTCGGACATGTTTGAGCGGACATGTCTCATCGTGTGTATGCGGCCTGAGCATGCGTGTTTTTTGCGGGTCAGAATTGCATACAGACGATCGGAATTTCCGACAAGAACTTTTTCCGTCTGAAAAATTGAGAACCTGCTCTCAATCTTTTGTTGGCGGAAATTCCAACAGCAAATGTCCGATGGAACATAAACACGGTCGGAATTTCCGACCAAAAGCTCACATCGAAGATTTCCTGTCGGAATTTCTGATCATGTGTATGCAGCATAAGACATTGGCTCTTCACCATGTGATCAGCTGTGTCCAATCAAAGCTAATCACATCGTAACCAGAAAGTGCCGGTTATCGGCTTTCCTTTATTCATGCTGACAATGTGTGAGTAGAGGAGAGCCAATCAGGGTCTCTCCTGACAGGGGGGGGGGATCTGCACTGATATTCAGCATTGATTATCAGTACAGCCCATCGCTAGTGATGACCACCAGTGCCCACAGGCATGCTAATCAGTGACCACCAGGGACGCCGATCAGTGACCACCAGGGATGCCAATCAGTGACCACCAGGGACGCCAATCAGTGACCACCAGGGACGCCAATCAGTGACCACCAGGGACGCCAATCAGTGACCACCAGGGACGCCAATCAGTGACCACCAGGGACGCCAATCAGTGACCACCAGGGACGCCAATCAGTGACCACCAGGGACGCCAATCAGTGACCACCAGGGATGCCAATCAGTGACCACCAGGGAAATAGAAAACTTACTTATTTACAGCATTTTTTTATTCTTTTTATTAAGCTTTTAAAGATTATATTACATCAACAAAGCCTATCGGGAATACCCAGGCTAGAAATAAAAACAAAAAACCACAATTATAACCTAATAACACAAGGTATATTATTCAATTTTTTTTACAGAAACAAAGAAAAACTTTAGTTTTTTAACATTTTCTGTCTTTTTGTATTTGTAGCACAACAAATAAAACCCCAGAGGTGATCAAATACCACCAAAAATAATCTCTATTTGGGGGAAAAGATAAAAAGATTATTTGGGTACAGTGTTGTATGACAAGTGTGAGAGAGCTGAAAATTGGCCTGGGCAGGAAGGGGGTAAAAGTGCCCGGTATTAAAGAGGTGTTGAATGTGGGCAAAAAAAACCACAAAAGCATCTCTGGTAGTGAAAGGGTTAAAGGATAAGTTCACCTTCGTGAAGATGTTACATGTTCCTGTTCCTGCAGCAGCTTAGCGATCTGAGACATTTCCCACACTCACTAATACACCTCGAGGGTTGTGTGGGATCCCTGCTGTACAGGAAGATGGGACTGCAGTGAGGAACATTTCCCTCACTCAGGACAGGAATATGGCTTCTCCCCCGTGTGAGATCTCTGATGTTTGGAAAGATCGGAGTTCTCTGAAAAACATTTTCCGCACTCAGGACAGGAATACAGCTTCTCCCCTGTGTGAGATCTCTGATGTGTGGAAAGATGGGACTTCTGTGAAAAACATTTCAATATGGCTTCTCCCCCGTGTGAGATCTCTGATGTGTGGAAAGAACGGACTTCTGTGAAAAACATTTCCCACACTCAGGACAGGAATACGGCTTCTCCCCCGTGTGAGATCACTGATGTGTGGAAAGACTGGACTTCTGTGAAAAACATTTCCCACACTCAGGACAGGAATACGGCTTCTCCCCCGTGTGAGATCTCTGATGTGTGGAAAGATCGGACTTCTGTAAAAAACATTTCCCGCACTCAGGGCAGGAATATGGCTTCTCCCCTGTGTGAGATCTCTGATGTGTGGAAAGATGAGACTTAAATGAAAAACATTTCCCACACTCAGGACAGGAATACGGCTTCTCTCCTGTGTGAGATCTTTTATGCACATTTAGATTGGATTGAAAACTGAAACACTTCCCGCACTCAGTACAGGAAAGTCTCTTCTTTGTTGGAAGGCTGGCGCCGTCCCACACATGAGGTTCCGCCGTCCCACGGTCCCGCACAGTCTGAGGTTCCTTAGGATAAGAGGAATACAAACCGTCCCGCACAGTCTGAGGTTCCTCAGGATAAGAGAAATACGATGGTCCGGCACCATCCCGCACAGTCTGAGGTTCCTCAGGATAAGAGGAATACGATGGTCCGGCACGGTCCCGCACAGTCTGAGGTTCCTCAGGATAAGAGGAATACGATGGTCCAGGACCATCCCGCACAGTCTGAGGTTCCTTAGGATAATTGGAATACGATGGTCCGGCACCGCCCCGCACAGTCTGAGGTTCCTCAGGATAAGAGGAATACGATGGTCCGGCACCGTCCTGCACAGTCTGAGGTTCCTCAGGATAAGAGGAATACGATGGTCCGGCACCGTCCTGCACAGTCTGAGGTTCCTCAGGATAAGAGGAATACGATGGTCCATCTACACTGTGTGGTGCCGGATGGACATTTGAGGTAGTCGGGTTTTCTCCTGGACTATACTGTGTGATGTCCTCATCTTCTACTTTACAGTCTGGAGACAAAGTGAGACAATCCTCTGAGGTTTTCCTCATCTCCCGTCCATCTACTAAAATAGAAATACAAAGATTATTACTAGACATGAGCTGATTGGTTCCCCTAAACCAGGACTCCGTCCACATCATGCAGCTTCGTCTCTGAGGATCTTACAATTCCCCCCTCAAGGTAACTAGTAAATAGGTCCTCTGATCTCCTACCAGATCATTTCTTTATTCATGGACCTTAGTCAGAGCGTGAGGAAACAATGTACATTAAAGGATCACTAAAGATATTTTTTAATAACAAACATGTTATACTTCCCTCCACTGTGCAGCTTGTTTTGCACAGAGTGGCCCCAATCCACGTCTTCTGGGGTCCCTCGGCGGCTCTCTCACAAGGTGTTGAGTCCTTGCGGGCGCACTCCCGTGATAAAGCCGGCAGCCATAGTCACTGTATCACTCAGCCCCGCCCCATGGCGCGCTGCGTCATTGGATGTGATTGTATAACAAGCGCCTGGCGCCGTTATGTGTTCCACGCTGGAGCGCAGTGACCATGCGATGACATCATCACCCGGCGCCGGGTGCGTTCCAGCCTGCAATCAGCTGCATTCAGCACACATGCTTCCTTTCTACAGAACGGCGTGTGTATTATTATCAGCCGTAGCTCGGTCATGCTACATTCTTGCTGCCAGCGCTCTCCACGCTACAGATCAACCTTACAAGGATTCTCCATATCTACATAGCCATTATGCTATCTACTTCCAGGCAACCATTATTGCTGGCACCCTAAGAGAAATTCATGGTAGACACCCTACACTACGGAAACCCGTGTCTCAAGCCCTACAAAGGTATAAGTAGCACATCTTTTACTTGTAGTACCTTAGGAAGATTTGCTGCAGATATTGGCCCGGATTCACAGACATCGGCACATATTTATGCCACCGTAGCGTATCGCTTTTACAGAGAGGGAAGCATGGAATTCACAAAGCAAATGCTCCCAACTCTGCGCCGGCGTAGCATGTAGGCGTGATACATTTAAGTGAAGCGTGACCCCATGAAAATGATGGGCCGAGCGTCATACAAGTACTCAAAGTGAATGGCGCATGTGCCAACCCGTGGACATTTCCCAGCACACATGCTTACAATCATGTCAAAACCACTGCCTAAGATACGTCGAATCACCACCTATGACGAGAACGTAACCTACGCCCAGCCCTATTCACGTACTACGTAAATGACATAAAATTTGACGGCATTCGTTCCCGGGTCCATACCTTTGCATTAGTTGCGCCTCCTATATGGGGAATAACTTTACGCCGGACCTACGACTTACGTAAATTGCGTATATTCTGCGCCGGGCGCAAGTACGTTCGTGAATCGACGTATCTCCCTCATTTGCATATTTGAATAGGAAATCAATGGGAGCGCCAGATGCGTCCAGCGTAAATATGCGCCCACGATACGCCGGCGTAGGCAAGTTACGTCGGGCGGATGAAGCCTATTTTTCGATGTATCTTGGTTTGTGGGTCGGGGAATAGATACGATGGCGCACATTTGTACTTACGTCGGGGTATCTGGAGAGACGTCGGTGTAAGTGCTTTGTGAATCCGGCCCATTGGTGCTTAACAAATGCTATCTAATGTTGGCTTGTAAACTATCATCTTAACTTGGGACTTGCTGTTGTGCGAATGTTGATTGCTGAGGAACATTTTAAAAAGGAACATACTCTAAAGCCCCGTACACATGACCGAGAACCTCGGCAGAATCCAGCGAGAAGCTCGCTGGGAGACATATTCTGCCGAGGTTCTCGGTCGTGTGTACACTTCCGACGAGCGTCCCGTCGGGAAGCTCGTCGAGCCAAAAAAGAGAGCACGCTCTCTTTTCCCTCGTTGTTCAATGAGGACTTTGGCTCGACAAGCTTTTCCAACCGCTCATCGGGAACCTCGTCGGGTGGAACGATGGGTTTAGCCTGAAGAGGTTCTCGGTCGTGTGTACGCGGCCTTATAGATCTATACTATGGCCCAGATTCACAGAGAGTTGGGCGCACATTACACCACCATAGCGCAAACGCCGTACGCCATGCCGGCGCGGAGAGGCATGCACTGTATTAAGCAAGCTATTGCTCCCAACGCTGCGTCCGCGTGGCATATTTTTCAAAGGCGCAGGCCAGCGCAGGTGGAAGTGGGCGTGACCACATGCTAATGATAGTCCGAGAATGGTGCAGTGTTTTACGCCCAGCGTATCACGAACTGCGCATGCGCCGTGATACGCATGAAACTGCGCCCTTATGCGCATGCTCACAACTACGCCGGCACAACTGCCTAAGCTATACCGGATCACCACGTACGCCGTGAATGTAACGTACGTCCAATACGCCGGCCTGTGTTCTCTGGGGCAGACCTTTCCATGTCTGTTGCCGGGTTGCGCCTCATCTATGAGGAATAACTTTACGCCGGACGTACAATTTACGCGCACCTCGCGCAGCATGCGTCGGGCACACGTACGTTCGTGAATCGCCGTATTTCCCTCATTTGGATGTTTAAATGCCTAATCAATGGGAGCAGCAACATGCGTCCAGATGAAAAGTACGCCCACACTACGCCGGGGTATGTAAGCTACGTCGGTGTAGGGTGGCAAGTTTTTAGGCGTATGTTGGATTGTGACTCTGATGCACAAATACGCCGGCGCAAAATTGCACATACTTCGGCGTGAGTGCTTTGTGAATCTGGGTCTATGTGGAGAGTTCTTCTTGTCTTGGGTCTGAGACTATACAGACCTATCCCTTCACCCGGCACTGCCAGCAATCATCAGAACTAGTAACCCCGGGAGAATTCCTCTGTCAGAGATCTCGCTAGATCTGGGTATGGGGCAGAAGACCTAAGACACATACCCCAGGTGACTAAGACAAGCAACACCTATGGGGGGAAAAATGAACATTTTACTAGCAGCTGAACCCCAGAATGTCCAGAAATCCATCCTAGATACATGAACTGTGTCTGCAGCACAGAGAAGGGAGATTATCCCAGAGAAATACAGGAATACAGGACGGGGAACACAGCTCAGGAAAGTGACCAGGGGATTACAGGCTGATATCACCCAGTCCCCGCCCTACTCTGGACCAATCAGTGAGCAGTATGGGTGGAGGAATAGATTTAGTGTTAATGACCCACCTGTGCTGATCTCTGTAGGAGTGTCCTTCTCTATAAATGTCCCCGTTATTCCATACTCCTCCATAGACTGCTGATCATCCCTCACATACCTCTCTTCTTCTTCTGATTTCACCTCAAATTCTATATCGATTGGATCTCCACTCTAAACCAAGAGAATGAGAGAGAATATCATCTGTAAGATATAAGCTTTATTATTGTGACATCACATCTATAAAATCCACACATCCCCCCACAAGTCCATGTCTAGATGCTCCGTCCCACCAACCTTTAAATAAGGAGGGATGGTGTGACCTTCCTGTGTGGAATCCCGGGAATACAGAGGGCGGGGACATCTCTCTGGGGGGTCTCTGTAGCTGGATGACTCCACCATGGTGTCCTGGGACAGATCTTTGTGTCCTTTTGGAAACTCTGACTCCTCCATCACCCCATCCTCATCATCCTCCTCTTTTATCTCTTTTTTAATATTGACCAGTGTGGAATCCTGAGGACGGGGACATCTCTCTGGGGGATTCCCATTACTGGATCCATCTGTAGGAAACACACACACTGACTGAATCCATTGTTTCTATGTGTTTATCAGATGATGGGGGATCTAGGTGGAGCCTCCGTACTGCTCTCTCCTTTACAATAAAGTCTCCTCTTACCCGGTGATGTGAGGGGCGGCTGATTGTCCATCATGACGTCCTTGTAGAGATCCTTGTGTCCTTCTAAATACTCCCACTCCTCCATGGAGAAATAGACAGTGACATCCTGACACCTTATAGGAACCTGACACACACAATGATACAGTCACCATCCAGACACACCCCTTGTCTGTTACTGGATAATGTCCCAGAATCCTCCTCACCTCTCCTGTCAGCAGCTCCATCATCTTCTTGGTGACTTCTAGAATCTTCTCCATGTTGTGTCTCTCGGGTTTTAGGGAGTCACATGGAGGCACTGTGATGGTCATATGACCACCTGACTTCACAAGAGGAAATCTCTGTATGGGGAACCAATGAATATCATGGATTCCCAGAATCCTCCTCACCTCTCTGGTCAGGTCTGTGTATTATTAATAGGATAAGAGTATGTCATGTGACCTCCCAGAATCCTCCTCACCTCTCCTGGTCAGGTCTGTGTATTATTAATAGAGATAAGAGTGATGTCATGTGACCTCCCAGAATCCTCCTCACCTCTCAGGTCTGTATTATTAATAGAGATAAGAGTGATGTCATGTGACCTCCCAGAATCCTCCTCACCTCTCTCAGGTCTGTATTATTAATAGAGATAAGAGTGATGTCATGTGACCTCCCAGAATCCTCCTCACCTCTCCGGTCATCTGTATTATTAATAGAGATAAGAGTGATGTCTCCTCAGAATCCTCCTCACCTCTGGTCAGGTCTGTATTATTAATAGAGATAAGAGTGATGTCATGTGACCTCCCAGAATCCTCCTCACCTCGTCATCTGTATTATTAATAGAGATAAGAGTGATGTCATGTCCTCAGAATCCTCCTCACCTCCGGTCAGGTCTGTGTATTATTAATAGAGATAAGAGTGATGTCATGTGACCTCCCAGAATCCTCCTCACCTCCGGTCAGGTCTGTATTATTAATAGAGATAAGAGTGATGTCATGTGACCTCCCAGAATCCTCCTCACCTCCCGGTCAGGTCTGTGTATTATTAATAGAGATAAGAGTGATGTCATGTGACCTCCCAGAATCCTCCTCACCTCTCTGGTCAGGTCTGTATTATTAATAGAGATAAGAGTGATGTCATGTGACCTCCCAGAATCCTCCTCACCTCCGGTCAGGTCTGTGTATTATTAATAGAGATAAGAGTGATGTCATGTGACCTCCCAGAATCCTCCTCACCTCTCTGGTCAGGTCTGTGTATTATTAATAGAGATAAGAGTGATGTCATGTGACCTCCCAGAATCCTCCTCACCTCCCCGGTCAGGTCTGTGTATTATTAATAGAGATAAGAGTGATGTCATGTGACCTCCCAGAATCCTCCTCAGAATCCTCCTCACTGTATTATTAATAGAGATAAGAGTGATGTCTGACCTCCGAATCCTCCTCACCTCTCCAGTCAGGTCTGTGTATTATTAATGTGTATTATTAATAGAGATAAGAGTGATGTCATGTGACCTCCCAGAATCCTCCTCACCTCTGGTCAGGTCTGTATTATTAATAGAGATAAGAGTGATGTCATGTGACCTCAGAATCCTCCTCACCTCTATGGTCAGGTCTGTATTATTAATAGAGATAAGAGTGATGTCATGTGACCTCCCAGAATCCCCCTCACCTCTCCGGTCAGGTCTGTATTATTAATAGAGATAAGAGTGATGTCATGTGACCTCCCAGAATCCTCCTCACCTCTCCGGTCAGCAGGTAGATGATCTCCAGGGTGAGGTTTAGAATCCTCTCAGTCATGTAGCTCTGGTCCTCCTCCATGCTGATTGGTCATGTGATGTATACAGATTTACCTGTGGACCAATAATTGATAAGAGAGAATGATGTGGACTGTACTGGTTGTATAATATTAGGATGGGGGATAATATGAGGGGTTCTATCATGTAAGAACGCCCCCCAGTGGTCTCACACACAGAGGAACATTCAGTTTAGTGTTTGATATGTTTCTGGGGTCTGGGATCCTCCTTCCCTTTGGCCTTTAAGATTTCCCCACCTATGGGGCAGGAACATTCTCTTCATATTGGAGATGTGGGGGGATAGGGGTGTGTTATGTAGACATAAAGTTTATATTTATATAAACCTTCCCCATCCCCCCCCCCCCCATCTCCAATATGAGGAGAATGTTCCGGCCCTGTAAGTGGGGAAATGTTCTGGCCCTGAAGGGGTTAATCTAGGTCTCCACACTATATATGTGTGTATTATCATCTGCTGGGGATAAAAGACGTCACAGTGACTATGGAGGAAGAGGACGGACATGACGGGGTTACTGGGTGTAAATAGAAAATAAGATCTTATTACCTCCTCTGCTGTCTCTTCCAGCAACGTCTTCTCTCTACTTCCTCCCGACTCACCTCTCACCCGGAACTTCCTGTCTGTACCTGACATCCCTTCCGGTCTTCCATAGAGACTTCCTGTCTGCCATCTTGTGGAGCTCAGAGGAACTGCAGAAACGTCTCGTACTATGAACACGGCCGTGTGCTGTCTGTATGTCTGTATCTCTTGAGCTCTGGCGTGTTCGCATGGTACACGTGCAGAGCCTGCCAGGAAGTCTGCACAGCACTGCGCTAATCACAGCCAGGGAGACATTTCCCGATCTCTGCAGCCGAGCATCAGGAAAATGTTTTCCTGGCTGTGATTAGCACAGCGTCGTGCAGACTTCCTGGCGGGAAATGCATGTGTACTATGCAAACACGCTGGAGCTCATCATCAATCCTTATAGAATGCTCATCTCCACTCCCACCAAGGGGGATAGAAATATATTACTGCTCGGGGGAGGGGAGCGGGGAGACATTTTGGCCCCTTTGATTTTGCAGTAAAATTGATGTGAGATTTAGTCATGTAGAACATCTGTTATATGGATACAAAGAACCCCAGCCGAGAGTAAAGGGTGGAAATGGCTCCTGATCCCCAGATTTGGGCAATTATGTCACCAATATAAATAGAAAAAAACCTGCGCTATGTGTAACAACTCAAATACCTCCAGAAATAACTTATACCGGACTGCTGCTGTAACAAAGGTAAGTATTCCCTTTATCACCTAGAAGAGCATTATGTGTCACAGCACCGCCCTATTGCGTGTGCACATCAATTATCACACATACACTAATATATGATGGGGCGTGGCAAAGCTGCCGAGGTGAGTGGACACTGAGCTCTGTGCTACTGCCAATTATTAGCATATAATCAGCTTTACAGCTCTCCCTCAGCAGCCAGCAATGGTGTGGGGGCTTCCCTGCAGTCTGCTCCTCCACCTGATCAACACTGCAGTGGCCCCCGACAACTAGAACGATGACCCAACGGAATGAGGAAGAGGCCAAGGTACCAGCCAGAGGCAGCCAAGATGGCCAAATCCTCTCCCCAAAGATCAATTCTTTACAGATTTCTCAGTGGTGGTCCAGAAGCTGAAGACCCAATACGATGATGTTAAATGCAGGCTGCACACATTACAAGTTCCCTATGCCATGCTGTACCCCACTAAATTACAAGTGGTGGTGAAAGGGGAAACCCACTTTTTCCTCCATGGACACACCGGCGGGAATTGTTATTTGTGCTTGTTTATAAGTTCATGTTTTTTTCTTCTTTCAAGTTTTTATGACTGTTTTGCCAATCCTACTGCAATTTATTGTACATGACTTCTCTGCATATGTTGTGCCAATACCGCCTGATTACTCACAAGTAGGGATGAGCTTCGTGTTCGAATACAACATTGTATGTTCGAACGTTCGTCGAACAATGAATGTCATGGGCTGTTCGCGCCAAATTCGAGTGGCGTGTCACAGCACATAATTCACTGCGGTATGGCAGTGCATTGCTGGCTGATGATTGGCCATGCATGCACTATGACCCACATGCTTGGCCAATTACAGCTCAGAGGGTTTAGTACCCACACTATATAAGGCCGCCTCCCTGGCAGCCTTGTGTGGTGTGTTGCGGTGGTTACAGAGCGAGACAGAGAGAGAGAGTGTCATTTTTTTTTCGTTAGATAGAGCAGACAGACAGGCAGGCAGGCAGGCTAGTCAATTAGAGTTACAGTGTGTAGATAATATATATGCCTCCCAGGTGTTCTATATATATATATATATATATATATATATATATATATATATATATATATATATATATATATATATATGTATACACTGTATAGAGTTTAGCTAGATCCGCTCTTCCTAATTTACTGACAGGCAGGCAGGTGATTGTGATAGCTGCAGTATTTTCACTTGGTGTACTGTCTGTGTCCTCTGCACAGTGTGCACCTAAAGCTACGTCAATAGATTTGCTGGTGTTCCCATATCAATTCCTACAGTCAGAGATCTGCTCATATTAATAACACAGGCATGGGATCTACACATATTTTACTGTGGTGTACTGTGTCCTCTGCACAGTGTGCACCTAAAGCTACGTCAATAGATTTGCTGGTGTTCTCATATTAATACCACGGGCAAGGATCAGTAGGTATTGTCAGTATTTGTGCAGCTACATCTCCCTGCAGGCCATTAGTATGTCTGGAAGGAAAACAAGGAGAGGCAGAGAGTCACGAGCCGATAAAAGAGGCCAGGCTCTGCGTCTAGAGGCATCGTCATCAGCACTTGGCCGTGGGACACGCTCGTCCTTTTTTTCAGCAGCTGGCCATGTTAAGCCGCAACATGCCGAAGACTTGGTAGAGTGGATTACCCAGCCGTCCTCATCCTCCTTATCCTCTCTCACCCAGGCTCAGGGTACTTTGTCTGACAAAGCAGCTGCCAAGGCGTCCTCTTCACTCTGCTCAATGGCATCACTCACTCCTTCCCTAGCCCCACCATGTCCTCCTGAGGAGTCCCTCAAACTGTTTGACCACAGTGTTGGGTACATGCTGAAGGCTTCCGATGATGATACACAGCTAGAGGAAGGCAGCTAGAGGAAGGCAGTAATGTGTGCCCAGAGAGAGGGGGTGCCCAAGAAGGGAAGCAATCTGGCAGTCATGTTCCCCCAGCTGCAGCATACTGCCAGGTTTTCTACAGTGATGAGGAGAGAGGGGATGATGAGGTCACTGACTCTACGTGGGTGCCTGATAGGAAAGAGGAGGGGGCACAACTCCAATGAGGCAGGATGCCCTCCAGGGGCCAGCTTAAGGGCAGCACACCGACTGCATCACACCGCAGAGCTTCACATGTGCAGGGCGCTGCTGTCTTTCAGCGTTATTCCAAAAGTTCTTTGGTGTGGGCCTTTAAGACGAGTGCATCAGATCGCACCGCTGCTATTTCATGCATATGTCTCAAGCATATCTCGCATGGCCAAAACCGCAGCCATTTGGGCACCACATGTTTGACCAGACATATGTCGATCTACCATGCAGTTCATTGGCAAGTGTACCTCAAAGACCCACACCAAAGAACAAAGCCGACCTCCCCTTGCTCCTCATCAGCTGGGATCTCCAACCCCACTATACCCTCAGTCCTCTCTGAAGCCTGCACTGATGGGACTGAAGGTGTAGAATTAGGTGTGTCACAACCTAGCACATGCGGGCAATCTACTATCGTTACACCGATGGCAGATTATACCAGACAAATTTCCCTGCCCCGGCTGCTGCAGCACGGAAAGAGGTTCTCTCCCAGCCATCCACATGCCCAGCGTTGAATGCTAGCTTAGCTAAATTGCTAGCACTTCAACTGCTGCCCTTTCAGTTGGTAGATTCTGCCCCCTTCTGTGAGTTTGTGGAATGTGCAGTACCTCAGTGGCAAGTTCCTAAACGCCACTTTTTCTCACGGAAGGTGATTCTGGCTCTCTACCGGCATGTGGAAGGCAATGTCCATGCTTTGCTGGACAGAGCGGTCAGTGGTAAGGTGCATATTATCGCTGACTCATGGTCTAGCAGGCATGGACATTGATGGTACCTATCTTTCACGGCGCATTGGGTGACTCTGCCGGAAGCTGGGAAGGATGCAGGACAAGGTGCAGTAGTGTTGGAGGTTGTTCCGCCACCACGCCTCCAAGATGCTACTACTGGTTGTGACACACCTCTCTCCTCCACCCCCTCCTCTTTTTCCTCTGAGGCCTCTTCCTGTGCTGATGTGTCCTTGGAACCAGTGGTGCTCCGTAGGTGTTTAAGGGGCTACACAGGTACGCAAGCAAAGAGATGCCATGCAGTGCTTGAGCTGGTGTGCTTGGGGGACAGGAGCCACACTGGGGCAGAGGTTCTGTCAGCTCTGCAGGGGCAGACTCAGAGGTGGTTGACACCACCCCAGCTTAGGCCAGGAATTGTGGTTTAAGACAATGGCACCAACTTCCTCTCTGCCCTGCGACAAGGACAACTGACCCATGTGCCCTGTTTTGCTCATGTCCTTAAAGGGGTGTTCCAGCCGTTTTTAATGTTTATTAAAAGTCAGCAGTTACAAAAAGTGTAGCTGCTGGCCTTTAATAAACAGACACTTACCTTGTCCATGGTTACAGTGACGCGCCGGCCGGGGCTCCGCTCCTCTCCCCCCTCCCCGGCCGGCGTCTTCATAACTGTGGGCACCCGGCCGTGACAGCCTTCGGCTTCACGGCCGGGCACCCACTGCGCATGCGCGATCGGCACTGCGCATGCGCGGACGGCGCTGCGCCATCCCATTGGACAGGAGATCACCTGGGACCTGTCAGTGTCCCAGGTGATCGCCTACAGGGAGGGGCTGAAGTTAGGCGATTAAGCCTAATCGCCTAACCAGTCCCTCGGCGGAAGGAGGAAGTGGGACAGGTATGACCCAAGGTATGACAGGAAGTCCCACTCCTCCTGAAGCCCCCACCCCCCCCCCCAAAAAAATTACATGCCAAATGTGACATGTAAGGGGGTGAGGAGTAGGTTAAGCGGAAGTTCCATTTTTCGGGGGAACTCCACTTTAACTTGGTGGTGTAGCATTTCTTGGGCAGGTACCCGGGCTTACAGGATGTCCTGAAGCAGGCCAGGAAACTCTGTGTGCATTTCCAATCGTCATATAATGGCACTGCTCAGCTGGCAGACCTCCAAAAGGAATACAACCTGTCCAAGAACCGCCTAATCTGTGACATGCCCACCAGGTGGAACTCTATGTTGGCCATGCTGCAGTGGCTGCACATGCAGCAGAGGGCCATCAATGAGTATCTGTGCCAATATGGCACCAGGACAGGGTCAAGGGAGCATGTTTTTTTCCCCACACCAGTGGGCCATGATCAGTGATGCATGCACTGTCCTGTCACCATTTGAGGAGGCCACGAGGTTGGTGAGCAGTGTCAGTGCATGCATCAATGACACTGTCCCTCTTGTCCACCAGTTGGAGCACACGCTGCGTGGAATAATGGACAGGACCCTTGAGGCAGAACAGAGGGAGGACAAGGAGGACTTCCTTACCTCTCAAGGCCCCTTTTATCCAGACAGTGTTCCTGGTGTCCTTCCTATCACACAGGAGGAGGAGGATTGTGTCAGCATTGAGGTGGAGCCTAGCACTCAGCATCAGTCTTCAAGGGATCAATTACAGTCCCAAGAAACACATGGACTTGTACGTGGCTGGGAGGATGTGTCTGCGGATCATGTCATCCTCAGTGACCCAGAGGACTCCACACCAAATAATATAATATTTATACAAGACCCATAGGGTCTGGTAATGGGCTGGGGGTACCCATGCCATTTTTTTCAATGATTTTCATCCATATAACATTACAACCGCAAGCAGTTTTACTGTAAATTACTTTTATTCCTTTAGAAATGTCATTTTGTGCAGGGACTGTTCTAAACACGGGAAACACGCGACACTTTAAAGGCATACTATAGACACCCCAGGTACAATATTTAAAGGAATATTTCACTTTTATTGTTTCACTTTAAGCATTAATCACTGCTCCTGAAAAATCGGTACTTCTTAAACTATGTTTGCATTGATACACGTCACCTGGGGCAGGACCCGGGTCCCCAAACACTTTTTAGGACAATAACTTGCATATAAGCCTTTAAAATTCACACTTTTGATTTCTCACATCGAGTCCCATAGACTTTAACGGTGTTCAAAAGTTCGCACAAACTTTTTGTCCTTTCGCATGTTCTGGTGCGAACCTTACCGGGGGGGTGTTCGGCTCATCCCTACTAGCAACCAGTAATCACACATTTCTACAATGCTACCAGTAAAGTAATACTAATGTTCACACACTTCAAAGTACTTCCAAAGCACCTGACCTGAGGCGTTTGTCCTACAAGGGTGGGAAACTTAGGAGTTAACCAACTCTGTCACCAAAGCGGCCTGCACCCTCCCCCAACAAAAATACCCAATAAAAACAATTCCCCTCTATTAATCTAAGTCCCTATGAAATGTAATCTATATTAAAAATATTATCTAATTACCTGAGTATTTAAAACTCTAACACTAAACTGTTATGCCGCGTACACACAATCGGAATTTCCGTTGGGAAAACCTTGGATGGTTTTTCCGGCAGAATTCTACTTGAGCTTGGCTTGCATACACACGGTCACACAAAATTTCTCTGAACTTTTGACCGTCAAGAACGCGGTGATGTACAAAACTACGATGAGCCAAGAAAATGAAGTTCAATGTTTCCGAGGATGCACAAATTTGTTTCCGAGCATGCATAGGAATTTTGCACGTCGAAATAGCATACGGACGAATGGAATTTATGTTCTGAAGCTTTTTCCGTCAGAAAAATAGAGAAAACCTGCTCTCAAACTTTTCTTGGCGATAATTCCGACAGCAAAAGTCCGATGGAGCATACACACGATCGGAAAAGCTTACATCAGGCTTTTCTTGTTGGAAATTCCGATCATGTGTACGCGGCATATGGAGCACCTTTACCTATAACCACTAGTCCTGACTATTTACCTTTATTATTATCTAATTAGAATTATCTCATCGTCGGCCAATTCAGATGTTCTCACCCAAAATCTTCTATGCATGAGGAAGAGCGTATATAAATAATTGACAAAACACACGGGGATTCACCATACACTGTTTTTCTGATTTATTCCCTTGAACAGGGTGTTATATGAATGAAAGATGGGCGTTACCAACCAATTTCCACCAATAAGGGGTACATGTTCACATGACATATTTCCTTTTACATACATTTAACCAATCATAATGTCTTATATTTACCTCTTTTCATCTCTGTATCTAAGCAAACTCATTATATCACATTAATGGCCATGGTTATGGATTAGGGTGTCATGTAGGTGTGATGGTCCTCAAAGTGTTGGTCATATATTGAATATTAATGGCCATGGTTATGGATTAGGGTGTCATGTAGGTGTGATGGTCCTCAAAGCGTTGGTCATATATTGAAAATAATGGCCATGGTTATGGATTTGGGTGTCGTGTAGGTGTGATGGTCCTCAAAGTGTTGGTCATATATTGAATATTAACCACTTGCTGGCCGGCTCACAGCGATATATGTCGGCAAACTGGCTCTCCTGGGTGAACTGCCATACTCATACGGCGCTCATTCACGCAGCAATCGGATTCCTTACAGACCTGATCAGTCTACAGGTCCAGGCCAATGATATCTGGCCTGGACCTGCTAATGAATGAAATGCTTCCTCTGCCTGTGTAGTGTCAACACAGGCAGAGGAAGTGATATCATCTCCCCTCGTAGAATCCTTTACGGTTCCAGAGAGAGGAGATAGGACATCTAAAAGTGAGTTGCACCATCACTACACTAACACCACAACACGTAGGCACACTTTTCACCCCCGATCAACTGCCCCAGTTAACCCTTTTACTTCCTGTCAGTGTGCCCAAGTGCAGTTTTTAGATTTTTCACTGATCTCTGTATTGGTGTCACTGGTGATGTCAGTTCCCAGCCGGTGTCATTAGTACAGTGACAGTGCATAGTATTATCACTGATCTCTGTATTGGTGTCACTGGTGATGTCAGTTCCCAGCCGGTGTCATTAGTACAGTGACAGTGCATAGTATTATCACTGATCTCTGTATCGGTGTCACT
This sequence comes from Rana kukunoris, assembly GCA_029574335.1. Taxonomy (NCBI): domain Eukaryota; kingdom Metazoa; phylum Chordata; class Amphibia; order Anura; family Ranidae; genus Rana; species Rana kukunoris. The sequence continues at coordinate 35,888 of JAJQKJ010001215.1, read as the reverse complement.
GGTGATGTCAGTTCCCAGCCGGTGTCATTAGTACAGTGACAGTGCATAGTATTATCACTGATCTCTGTATCGGTGTCACTGGTGATGTCAGTTCCCAGCCGGTGTCATTAGTACAGTGACAGTGCACAGTATTATCACTGATCTCTGTATCGGTGTCACTGGTGATGTCAGTTCCCAGCCGGTGTCATTAGTACAGTGACAGTGCATAGTATTATCACTGATCTCTGTATTGGTGTCACTGGTGATGTCAGTTCCCAGCCGGTGTCATTAGTACAGTGACAGTGCATAGTATTATCACTGATCTCTGTATTGGTGTCACTGGTGATGTCAGTTCCCAGCCGGTGTCATTAGTACAGTGACAGTGCATAGTATTATCACTGATCTCTGTATTGGTGTCACTGGTGATGTCAGTTCCCAGCCGGTGTCATTAGTACAGTGACAGTGCATAGTATTATCACTGATCTCTGTATCGGTGTCACTGGTGATGTCAGTTCCCAGCCGGTGTCATTAGTACAGTGACAGTGCATAGTATTATCACTGATCTCTGTATCGGTGTCACTGGTGATGTCAGTTCCCAGCCGGTGTCATTAGTACAGTGACAGTGCACAGTATTATCACTGATCTCTGTATTGGTGTCACTGGTGATGTCAGTTCCCAGCCGATGTCATTAGTACAGTGACAGTGCATAGTATTATCACTGATCTCTGTATTGGTGTCACTGGTGATGTCAGTGAGTGTCAGTTCCCTCCCCAGCGTCAGTTAGTGTCAGTTAGTCTGTCACACTTTGGCAGTCCCATTAGAAGTCGCTGATCACCACCATTAGTAATATAAACAAATAAAATAAAATAAAAATCCCATCATATCCCAGAGTTTGTAGACATTATAACTTTCACACAAACCAGTCAATATACACTTATTGGGATTTTTTTTTACCAAAGACATGGAGCAGAAAAAATTAAGCCCAAAATGTATGAAGAAATTAGATTTTTTATATGATGTAATTGTTTATATAAAAAATGCAGAGGTGATCAAGAAACACCAAAAGAAATCTCTATTGGTGGGAAACAATAATATAAATGTCATTTGTGTACAGCGTCACATGACTGAGCAATTACCAGGTAAAGGAGCGCAGTGTTACATAGCAAACAATGGCCTGGGCTGGTCATGAAGGGAGGGGGGTAAAACCTTCCCAAGGCTGAACTGGGTAAAGAATATATAAGTCCAACATTTCCTCTTCCTGATCTGTGTCTGCTGTCCCATGTACTGGTATGAAGAAGTCTCCTGTTCTCTTTGTATTGCTTCCTTTGTGTGAAATCCCTGGTAATCCTGCCAATCTCTCTACTTTCCGGTTAAGAACTGACCACACTAGGCAGGACAACACAGCATAGTCAGTTTGCTGGCTGTGCTGAGCTTGGAAGTCAACCTGCTCTCCTCCAATGATCAGACTTGTGCTTACAACCTCCCCCCTGCACAGCCATTTACTGGGAAGACCGGTGTGTTGCTGTTTCTCCTATCTCAACTCTTATGCAGCTGAGAACAGAGGGAATGTGATCACTTATAAAAAAGGGGAGAAAAGTACTTCTAATATATTTTATATCTATACACAAATGTTTTGCCTTTCATTTCTATTTTAGAGTGAATGGGTTGTATTAGAAGGTGAGGCTTCCATACACTTTACCTTCTATCCCCCAATATCTGCTGTACTGATAAGTGTATGAGTATGATCTCAGGTATTAGTATGAAATCATGTCTGACAGAGCAAACTGAGGGCTCTACTTATAGGAAATTCATTCAGCTCTTACACATATTGCTAGAATGTAACACAGTGATTTCCTATGATTGTCAGCTCCATCTAGTGGCTATAAAACTGTATTTTTCATGAAATACCTCAATCAGTAAAAATAGCACAATAACGCTTTATGGCCACTAGATGGAGCCAAAGAAATCAGTGTATGAAATAAAATACATCCAATATTTATCATGGCCGCTCACATTCATTCAACTATTTTTATTTTATACCGTTTGTGAAATCTTCCACCACAAAATGTACTCAGCCAATGAGAGGGAATGACTCCATTTTTATTTTTCTCCTGCTATCAAATGGCCAACACAGTACAACACTTCATCCATGTCTTTGGTGATCTCTGATCTCCTTATGAAGTGTTTCTTACATGATGAAGATCAGCCATGGAGTATATCTGAGGTGTATATCAGGGTGTGCTTCTTCCCCACATGAGAGCTGTGATGTCCAGCAACATTCATATACAAGACATTTCCCACACTCACTAATACACCTCGAGGGTTGTGTGGGACCCCTGATGTACAGGAAGACAGGCCTTCAGTGAAGAACAATTCCCTTACTTAGGACAGGAATACGGCTTCTCCACCGTGTGAGATCTCTGATGTCTGGAAAGATGGGACTTCTGTGAAAAACATTTCCCACACTTAGGACAGGAATACGGCTTCTCCCCTGTGTGAGATTTCTTAGAGCTCTGATGTCCAGCAACATTCATATACAAGACATTTCCCGCACTCACTAATACACCTCAAGGGTTGTGTGGGATCCCTGATGTACAGGAAGACAGGACTTCAGTGAAGAACAATTCCCTTACTTAGGACAGGAATACGGCTTCTCCCCCGTGTGAGATCTCTGATGTCTGTAAAGACTGGACTTATCTGAAAAACATTTCCCACACTCAGGACAGGAATACGGCTTCTCCCCCGTGTGAGATCTCTGATGTATGTAAACATGGCACTTTCGTGAGAAACATTTCCCGCACTCAGGACAGGAATACGGCTTCTCCCCTGTGTGAGATTTCTTATGTTTGGAAAGACTGGACCTATCTGAAAAACATTTCCCACACTCAGGACAGGAATACGGCTTCTCCCCCGTGTGAGATCTCTGATGTATGTAAACATGGAACTTTCGTGAGAAACATTTCCCGCACTTAGGACAGGAATACAGCTTCTCCCCTGTGTGAGATCTCTGATGTGTGGAAAGATTGGACTTCTGTGAAAAACATTTCCCGCACTCAGGACAGGAATACAGCTTCTCACCTGTGTGAGATCTCTGATGTGTGGAAAGATAGGACTTATCTGAAAAACATTTCCCACACTCAGAACAGGAATACGGCTTCTCCCCTGTGTGAGATCTCTGATGTGTGTAAAAATGGGACTTAACTGAAAAACATTTCCCACACTCAGGACAGGAATACGGCTTCTCCCCTGTGTGAGATCTCTGATGTGCATAAAGATAGGACTTAACTGAAAAACATTTCCCACACTGAGGACAGGAATACGGCTTCTCCCCTGTGTGAGATCTCTGATGTGCATAAAGATTGGACTTCTGTGAAAAACATTTCCCGCACTCAGGACAGGAATATGGCTTTTTCCCTGTGTGAGATCCCTGATGTGTGTAAAGACCGGACCTATCTGAAAAACATTTTCTGCACTCAGGACAGGAATATGGCTTCTCCCCCGTGTGAGATCTCTGATGTGTGCAAAGACTGTACTTCTGTGAAAAACATTTCCCACACTCAGGACAGGAATACGGCTTCTCCCCTGTGTGAGATCTCTGATGTGTGGAAAGATGTGACTTATATGAAAAACATTTCCCACACTCAGTACAGGAAAACCTTTTCTCTGTTGGAAGGATGGCCCCGCCCCGCACAGTCTGAGGTTCCTCAGGATAAGAGGAATACGATGGTCCGGCACCATCCCGCGCAGCCTGAGGTTCCTTAGGATAAGAGGAATACGATGGTTCGGCACCGTCCCGCAAAGTCTGAGGTTCCTCAGGATAAGAGGAATACGATGGTCCGGCACCGTCCCTCACAGTCTGAGGTTCCTCAGGATAAGAGGAATACGATGGTCCGGCCCTGTCCCGCACAGTCTGGGATTCCTCAGGATAAGAGGAATACGATGGTCCATCTACACTGTGTGGTGCCGGATGGACATTTGAGGTAGTCGGGTTTTCTCCTGGACTATACTGTGTGATGTCCTCATCTTCTACTTTACAGTCTGGAGACAAAGTGAGACAATCCTCTGAGGTTTTCCTCATCTCCCGTCCATCTACTAAAATAGAAATACAAAGATTATTACTAGACATGAGCTGATTGGTTCCCCTAAACCAGGACTCCGCCCACATCAGGCAGCTTTGTCTCTGAGGATCTTACAATTCCCCCCTCAAGGTAACTAGTAAATGGGTCCTCTGATCTCCTACCAGATCATTTCTTTATTCATGGACCTTAGTCAGAGAGTGAGGAAACAACGAGAACTGTCTTTTATAGGAGTGACAGTGATGAGGGGATTATAGGACAAGTTTCCCCTCCCCCTCTATCACTCACTGCCATCTTCCCAACACAAGAAGTCCTGCACTTCCTTATTTAGTCCATTATTTAGTCATGAATGACAGCAGGGCTGAGCCCCACCAGAGATTAGAGAGTGAGGATGAGGGGAGAACAACCAAGATGAAGACTGGACTGATCCTGAAGACCTCCATCATTGGGTTATTGACTCCTCCCCCTCATTATCACTTTCTGTTTAAGGTTCCAAAGTTTGCGGATATTATCACCATGTAAAAGTCTGTGCTCCAATCAAATCATCAGATATAAAATGTCCAGCTGGTGGAAAATGGGTATTCAAAAGAGAATACATATTATGTGTATATATAGCAGTGGGTAGAGGGGAGAGAGCAGAAGTCAGGACTATGTAATGTACAACATATTGTATAAGAGACAACAGATAGGACTATATAGTGTCAGAATGATGTATTGTACACCATAGAGTATATAGTGCAGGGGTCAGGAGTATGTAATGTACAACATAGAGTATATAGTGCAGGGGTCAGGAGTATGTAATATACAACATAGAGTATATAGTGCAGGGGTCAGGAGTATGTAATGTACAATATAAATTATACAGTGTAAGGGTCAGGACTCATAATATTGGTATCCAATAATCAGTGGAAGGTGAAATGTTTACATGAGACAAGTTGCAGAGATCCCACACCGCTGCCTCCCATCTCCTGAGACTGCACTCAGTGACTTGGGTCTGAGACTATACAGACATATCCCTCCACCCGGCACAGACAGCAAACAACAGAGCAAGTAATCCTGGGAGAATTGTTCTGTAAGAGATCATGTTATACTCGGTTATGGGGTAGAAGAACCAAAGCACATACCCCATCTTTGGTGAAAATCAACCTTTTGCTGAACCCCAGAATCTCCATAAATCCAGTCTAGAGACATGAACTGTGTCTGCAGCACAGAGAAGGAAGATTATCCGAGAGAAATACAGGAATACAGGACGGGGAACACAGCTCAGGAAAGTGACCAGGGTATTACAGGCTGATATCACCCAGTCCCCGCCCTACTCTGGACCAATCAGTGAGCAGTATGGGTGGAGGAATGTATTTAGTGTTAACCACTTAACGACCGGCCCATAGCCGAATGATGGCTACAGAGTGGTTCATTAATTCTGGGAGTGCGTACATTAATGTCCTCCCAGAATCGCACCCCCTGGGGGGACGTCAATAATGGAAAATGGCCCCTGATAGCGGCTGTTTACCAAGTGAGCCCTCCATGAAATGACGGAGCGATCACTTGTAAACAAACCGGCGTCATACACAGTTAGAGGGAGGGTGGGAGAGATCGGTGGCAGCAGCACTGTGGGCTGGATCTGTAGTGCCCACAGCGCTGCTCAGAGACAATTGCAGTCACATCCATCCCTCCCTCCATGCTCAGCCATACTCTGCTATATCCAGCCGTACTCTGCCATACCCTGCTGCCCTCTGCCATACCCCGCCTGCCCTCTGCCATACCCTGCCGCACTCTGCCATACCCCGCCGCACTCGGCCATACCCCACCGCACTTGGCCTCTGTATGTGGCCAGGCTGTGGAAGTCTCACACATGTGGTATCGCCATACTCAGAAGGAGTAGGAGAATCTATTTTGGGGTGTCATTTTTGGTATGTACATGTTATGTTTTAGAAATATTGTATAAATGGACAACTTTGTATTTAAAAAAAAATGTGTTTTAACCATCCGTCCGCTGGCCATCATATTTTCTCTAGGTCTCCTTTTGGGCAGCTACCTAGCCTGGTGCTGAAGGCGGCTATTTAGCCTTTTATGGTTTCCTTAGACCAGGGGAGTTCATTTGTATGGGAGGTAATTCCTGTACACTGATTAGTCAGTCGATCAGGTACCCTGACCATTTCATGTTACACCTAAAGGCATGTAAAACGCAGCAAACTGGGGCTGGTACCGATATTAGGGATTTCAAGATTAACCCTCTCACCTCTGCACTTTTCATGAAGTATTATCGCACCCTCTTAGGGAATCTGGGGTTGAATCCCATGTCCTGCTCAAATCATTCATTTAGGTTTAGGGCCCCTTCTGCAGCATCGCTCCAGCGTTTCCTGGTTCACATTATTAGAAGGTTAGGCAGGTGGAGGTCATCATGTTACTCCAGGTACATCCCGGAGCCACTCATTGAGAGGCCTCAAGCATTTGTTCATTTGGCCTAATGTCTTTTGTTTTTACCCCCTTTTAGGCATACTGACCATGGCACACCCCAGGTCACCTTTTCAACTTTCTTCTGTTTCCTTCCACTAGTTCCACAAGCTCTGAGTACAAATAAATTGTGTCTGCCGCACAGAGAAGGAAGATTATCACCCAGTCCTTGGCCTACTCTGGACCAATCAGTGAGCAGTATGGGTGGAGGAATGGATTTAGTGTTAATGACCCACCTGTGCTGATCTCTGTAGGAGTGTCCTCCTCTATAAATGTCCCCGTTATTCCATCCTCCTCCATAGACTGCTGATCATCCCTCACATACCTCTCTTCTTCTTCTGATTTCACCTCAAATTCTATATCGATTGGATCTCCACTCTAAACCAAGAGAATGAGAGAGAATATCATCTGTAAGATATAAGCTTTATTAATGTGACATCACATCTATAAAATCCACACATCCCCCACAAGTTCATGTCTAGATGTTCCGTCCCACCAACCTTTAAATAAGGAGGGATGGTGTGACCTTCCTGTGTGGAATCCCAGGAATACAGAGGACAGAGACATCTCTCTGGGGGGTCTCTGTAGCTGGATGACTCCACCATGGTGTCCTGGTACAGATCTTTGTGTTCTTTTAGAGTCTCTAACTCCTCCATCACCCCATCCTCATCATCCTCCTCTTTTATCTCTTCTTTAACCTCAACTTTAGGATCTCTCAGGTCTCCACTCTGAATATAGAATAAAAATGACATCAATGGTAACAATGCAGATAATGTACAGATCCTAATGATACGATCAGTGATTGTTCCTCATCTACCTGAAGATGGTGGGGGATGGTGTGACCTTCCTGTGTGGAATCCCGGTAATACAGAGGAAGGGGACATCTCTCTGGGGGGTTCCTGGTATTAGGTGGCTCCATCATATCCTTGTGTCCTTCTGATAATTCCTCCATCACTCCATACTCCTCATCCTCCTCTTTATACTCTTCTTTAACATCAATATTATCATCCCCGAGGTTTCCACTCTGAATATATAAAAAACATTCATTGTAATAAACATGCTGTGTATAAATCAGACCTACCAATAATTGTCACTCATCTACCTGATGATGGTGGGGGATGGTGTGACCCTCCTGTGTGGAATCCCGGGAATACAGAGGACGGGGACATCTCTCTGGTGGGTTCCCATTACTGGATCCATCTGTAGGAAACACACACACTGACTGAATCCATTGTTTCTATGTGTTTATCAGATGATGGGGGATCTAGGTGGAGCCTCCGTACTGCTCTCTCCTTTACAATAAAGTCTCCTCTTACCCGGTGATGTGAGGGGCGGCTGATTGTCCATCATGACGTCCTTCCCGGCACCGCTCACGTCTCCTGTTAGCAGTTTGATGATCTCTCTGGTGACTTCTAGAATCTTCTTTGTATTTCTCTATTCTATCAGGGAGGGAGGGGGAGGCAATGTGATTATCATAGGATCTCCAGACTTCACAGGAGGAAAACTCTAGATTTGAACACATATAGTAAAATCAAATGACATTCCCAGAATCCTCCTCACCTCACCAATCAGGTCTCCTTTTTTATCAAAACCCCACTGGGATATAATTTACCCAGACAGGGCCCCCACTCTGTAGGTTAAAAGCTTATTGCAAGTAATTCTGGGACGAACAATCTTGCTTTTGCTTGTGAGAGGGACATTGGGAGAGGAGCTGTGAGGTCATTGTGATGTTATAGGATTCTCTGACTTGGATTGGAAGGACATTGAGAGGAGGAGCTAGCTATGAGGTCAGTGCGATGGAAGCCAGGAATGGTGGTATCATGGCAATTTCGGCCACTAGGTGGTGGTAACGGCGTGCCGGCACGTGCGGAAGCCATCTTGGCACCAAAAAATACTATTTAAAGGTTCTGACCCCAGGGCCTCTTGCTGCTTGATCTACAGTGCGTTCCTGAACCTAACCTGATACCTGTTACCCATTACCTACCTGTTCCTGAGACCCAGCTTGCCTCTGACTACTCTGATCTCCACCTGCCCCGACCCCGGCTTGTTTGACCATGTTTCTGTCTGTTCCATGTACCAGTCTGCCAACCCGATTTGACCCATGACTCCGCTCCTGCCTGTCCCTATACCTGATCCGCCCACTAAGTGTATGACCCGGCCTGTTTGAACCTGCTTCTGTCTACCTGTACTATGGTACACCTCCCCCAGCGTTGAACCTGGTCTCCTGCATCCAGCCCCAGCTACCTGGAATCCAGCCATCCTCAACACCGCTGACACCGATCCAGAATGAACAGGATTCCAGCTCTACCCAGCACCAACGTCCCCGCCAGGCGCTTGTGCGACTCTGCACTTTTGGGTTCCCTGTTTTCCCTATCAGGGCCTCCGGAGTGAGAGGAGCAAGAGTAGCCATTCCCTGCACATCAGACTTCACCACCAGGTGCGTGACAGTATCAAGCAGCCATGTCTGAGCCTGGAACTCTGCCGACATCTGGACAGTCTAACCCAGGCTGTTAGGACTTTGCAAGAAGGCTACACCAGATTGGAAAATTGTGTTCAGTCTCTCTCTGCTCCCTCCAAGGTGGGCTTTGTCATCTCCCTCTTGTCTGGTGAACCGCAAGCCTGGGCCCACCGTCTTCTGGAGCAGAAGGACTTATCCTTTAATAATCTGCACACCTTCTTCCAGGCCATGTCCCTATTATACGAGGTCCCGCACTAGGTCGCTACTGCTCAATCCACTCTGCATGCCCTTCAACAAGGCTGCAGGCCTGCAGAGGAATATGACCCAGATTCACATACATCGGCGCACATATACGCCGCCGTATCGTATCTCTTTTACGCTATGGCGACGCAACGCAGGGAGGCAAGCATGGAATTCACAAAGCAAATGCTCCCAACATTGCGCCGTCGTAACGTAAAGTCATTGGCGTAAGCCGGCCTTAGTCAAAGAAGGTTGGAAGTGGGCGTAAACCATTTAAATGAAGCGTGACCCCATGCAAATGATGGGCCGAGCGTTAGACAAGTACTTAAAACGAACTGCGCATGCGTCATGTTTTGGACGCATTCCAGTGCGCATGCTCACAATCACGTCAGAACAACTGCTTAAGATACTTTGGATCACTGCCAACGGTGTGAACGTAACCTACGCCCAGCCCTATTCACATACAACATAAACTACGTAAATTGCAACGGCATTCGTTCCCTGGTCCATACCTTTGCATGAGTTGCGCCTCCTATATGGGGAATAACTTTACGTCAGGCATACAGCTTACGCAAACTGTGTATATGATGCGTCGGGCGCATCTAGGTTCGTGAATCGGCGTATCTCCCTCATTTGCATATTTAACTAGAAAATCAATGGGAGCGCCAGATGCGGCCAGCGTAACTATGTGCCCATGATACGCCGGCATAGGCAAGTTACATTGGTGGACTGAAGCCTGTTTTTAGGCGTATCTTAGTTCTGTGGGCACGGTGCAGAGATATGACGGCACATATTTAGACTTACGCGGCGTATCTTGAGATACGTCAGCGTAAGTGCTTTGTGAATCCGGGTCTATGTGTCTGAATTCAGGAGATGGAGTGCAGACACAAATTGGAATGATGCCGCTTTATGTTATCAATTCCGTTTAGGACTTTTGGAGCCCCTTAAGGATGAACTGGCATGTATAGGGGTCCCGGGAACCTTGGATGCCCTTATCAACTTGACCATTTAAATCGACAGGCGCCTAAGAGAGCGCAAGTCTGAATGAGCCGCTAGCATGCCCTGTGCTAGCATGACCTGGATGATGCCTCGGGTACCCACCTTCTCCAATCCGACACCCCCGATCCCGACTGCTCCCCCCATGGATACCTCAGAACAAATGCAATTGGGCTTGCTTTGCCCCTCATTGACTCCGGAACGTCAACATCGCCGCACCCACAACCCTTTGCCTCTACTGTGGAGAGCCCGGCCACTATGTGAGAACTTGCCCAGCGAAGCTCAGTAAGTGCTGTTCTCTGTCTGCTGTTCATACATCTGTTGTTCCTCATAACTCTTCTCATCTGGCTATCCACATTCTTTTTCAGCTCCCTGGAGGGAATATCCAGGTTAACGCCATACTTAACTCCAGGGCCTGCAGCTTTTTTTTGGACTCTTCTTTTGCCACTCAACATCACATTCCTGTGACCCAGGGCAAAAGGTCTATCCGTCTACCTTGTTGATGGATCAGTTTTAAAATCTGGGCCGGTCATAAAAGAGACTCTACCTTTAGCCACGACCATTTCTGGTAACCATCCGGAATTCCTCTGTCTTGACGTCATTCAGTCTCCCCTGTTCCCTATAATCCTGAGCATGACATGGCTCCAGGCCCATAACCCTCAAGTCAATCAGTCTACCGGGGAGGTCAGCTTCTGTTCCCTCTATTGCCAGCAACATTGCCTACAAAGGTCCTCGTGCCCTCCTTCTCTGCTCTGTATGGACTCTGACACTGAAACCCGCCAAACCCTTCCCAAAGTATACCACGACTTTCTGGATGTTTTCAGTAAAAAGGGCACTGAGACTCTTCCCCCACACAGACCCTATGATTGTCCAATCGAGCTCCTTCCCGGAGCCGAAATCTGTTGCAGAGTATGATTGAGATCAGACGTTGTGTAATAACAGGAACTGGCTTCTTTATTGGAACATCATCACACACAGACAAAGATGTCTCTACATCATGGTAAGAAGGACAACACACAGAGAACCAGGCAGGAAAAATAAATCAAACGAGTACACTGGGGATAGAGGGATACAACATATCATAGAGAACACTTATCATTAAACATTAGCGACATCTTGTGTCCTTTTTGTAAACTGCATCAGATATACAGTAAAAGGCTAAGCTGAAGTTTTTGTTGCATCTCCAACACCCCTTCTCAACAACTAAGGCTTAGTCTTTAAACCTATCTTCTTTGTGAGCTTTGAATGTCTTTCCGTGGTCAGAGGCTTTGTAAGGATATCTGCTGTCATATCCTCGGTCAGGCAATAAATCAACTCAAGAAGACCTTTCTCTTGAAGATCCCTAAGAAAGTGAAACTTCACATCAATGTGCTTGGTCCAATGCATCCTTGATTGTCCTCATAGATTTCTGTTGGTCCCAACTGTGGTTGACCTAAATCTGTTAATAGCTGTCTCAGCCATATAACTTCTTTGCTTGATTGCGCTGCAGCAAAGTATTTTGCTTCAGTAGACGACAGTGAAACAGAGAGTTGCTTTTTACTAGTCCAACTGATGGCGCCTCCTGACAGGAAAAATAAGTAGCCACTGGTAGATTTTCTGTCACTGGTGTCTCCTGCCCAGTCAGCATCCACATATCCTGTTAAGGTGCTTTCATTGCTTGCTGGTAACTTGAGCTTGTAGTGCAAAGTCCCTTTAAGATAGCGAATGATTCGCTTTACAGCATTCCAGTCCTTTTGATTTGACATTGAAACCTTTCTGCATAGGATTCCAACTGTTGCTACAATGTCTGGTCTTGTAGCAGTGGTAAGGTACAGCAATTTCCCTATTGCTTTCCTGTATTGAGTATTAGTAGGTAATGGGTTATCTTGACAATTCATCTCCTTTAGGTAGTTGGTTTTCATGGGAGATTTCACTGGTTTGGCGTCTTCCATTCCAAAAGCTTCAATTATTTCTTGTATTTTGTGTCCTTGATTCAGAAGAAAGCTGCCATTTTCCTCTCTCTCTCGATCTGAATGCCGAGGTAATTCTTTATGTTGCCGAGGTCTTTGGTGTCAAAGTGCTGATTTAGTTTTTCAAGTATTTCTGTTTCATCCCCTTCTTGCTCAAAACAAATCAGGATATCGTCCACATAAATAAGCATATAGACCTATCTGTTTGCCAATCTCTTTGTGTATAAGCAGGGGTCTGCTTTGCTCCTTTGAAAGTTTTGATGTGTAAGCACTTCATTTATTTTTATATTCCACGCTCTGGCTGTTTGTTTTAGGCCATATATACTCCTGCAAAGTTTGCATACTAGGTCTGACCTTTGTTCATCTTTTGAATCCTGGTGGCTGTTCCATGTAGATTTCTTCTGTTAAATCGCCATGTAGAAACGCGGTTTTCACATCAAAATGTTTCACTTGCATTTTCCTTGTGACGGCTACTGTCAGCAAAGTCCGTATTGTAGTGTGCTTGACTACTGGTGCAAATGTATCATCATAGTCCTCTCCGTATTTTTGAGAATAGTCTTTGACTACTAGTCTTGCTTTGTATCCTTCAATTGTGCCATCTGCATTGTATTTCACTTTAAAAGTACATTTACAGCCTATGGCTTTCCTTCCGGGTGGTAGTTCTGTAAGTGTCCATGTTTTAGTGTCATGCATGGATTTTATCTCTTCCTCGGCAGCCTTTATCCATTTGGTTGCTTCTTGTTCTGAAAGTTGAGATATGTCTTCCCAGTTTACAGGTTCATTGATACTGGCAGTACTTGCTTTGTATGAGAGACGTATAGGTGGTTTACCTTTGTTTTCTCTTGTTGAACATCTCGGTTTTGTGTCTGAGCCTTCTTGTATCTGCTCTTCAGTACTGGTTGAGTCTATACTCACTCCAACTGTTTGTTCGGAAGGTACAGAGATGGGCTGGTCAATGTCAGTTTTCTCTTCTATTCTTGCTTCTACTGTTGTCATTACATTGTCTCTTAAATCTTCAACAAAAGTTACGCTGTTGCTGATGGTAATCTTGGCTGTTTTGGGATTTAGGATTCTGTAACCCTTGACATTTTCACTGTATCCAACAAAGATACCTTCAAACGCTCTGTTTTGGAGTTTGGTGCGTTTTTCTTCAGGTATGTAGATGAATGCTTTGCATCCAAAAACTCTTAGGTGTTTTACACTTGGTTTCTCATTGTGCCATAGTTCATATGGGGTTTTCTCCACTGTTTTGGAAAGAAGTCTGTTCTTCAAATATGTTGCTGTCATGGCTGCCTCACCCCAGTATTTTTGTGTTAGTCCAGAGTCTGTCAGCATACATCTGATCATTTCAGTCAGAGTTCTGTTTTTTCTTTCAGCTATTCCATTTTGTTCTGGTGTATACGGGACGGTCTTTTGATGTTCTATTCCATGCCTTTTTAAGTACTCTTGTATCTTACCTCCTGTGAATTTACCTCCATTATCACTCCGAAGTATGAGAGGCTTCCTCTGAAACTTGTTACTTGTCTTAGTTATATAGTCTTGTAATTTGTCGAAGACTTCACTCTTGTGTTGCATCAGGTAGGTGACTGAATATCTTGAGTAGTCATCTATGAAAGTCACTATGTACCTGTTGCCTCCAGGTGTTGGTGGGTTTAGGGGACCACACATGTCACTGTTAACTAAGTCAAGTGGTCTTGAGACTCTCTTCTGGCTCACTTTGGGAAGTCCCTTGTCAGATTCCTCCTCTGTAGTTCCAGTATGTATTCCGGGTGTCTGTGACCTAGACGTCTGTGCCATATATGTATACAGTCATTGTGCTTGTGTGTACATATTCTCACCTTTTCCTTCACTGTGTCGAAGTGATATAGATGATCATCCAGCTTGGCGATTGCTATTGTCTGTTTTCCATTTAGAATGGAACACTTGTTACCTTGGAATTTCACAGTGAGTCCTCTGGCTGTTAGACGCGTCACAGATAAGAGTCCTCCTTCTGGATTAGGAACATAAAGCATGTCTTTCACTGGTATGGTTAAATTGTGTCCCGCATCATCAGGGCATACAAGGGTTCCATGCCCACATCCTTCTGCATGTATTGTGCTTCCATCTGCAAGGTAAATAGTTTCTTTGTTCAGGTCGATTTCTGTGAAGAAACATCTATCACTCGTCATGTGACTGGTTGCCCCTGAATCGATGCACCAGTCTTGGCATTTATTGTTGCCTGTCGCTTTAAATGTGGCATTCCAGTTGCCTTCCCTTGGGTCATTGATTGTGGTTTTCACCTTTTGTTTAGCATAAGAGGGACGTTGTCTCACTTGCTCTGCTTTCCATATAGTACAGTCTTTCTTTATGTGTCCCTGTTTGTGGCATCTGAAACACACTCTGGTTTATTTCCTGTGCAATCTTGCGTCTGTAGCTTTAAGAGCGGTGCTGGTGTCGATTTCTGTGGAGTCATGCATTAATTCCTTTCTTCTTTGATACTCATCTATGAGCCTGGTTTTATCAAAAATGATACCGTCAGATCTGTCTCAGGTCGTGTCTCCAGTGCATTGATTAGTGCAGTGTATGTATCAGACAAACTGCATAATAATATAGCTGCAATGTGACTGTCTGTTATATTCTCCCCGCTTGATCTGAGTTGCGCAATCACCTCTAGCATTGTGTTTATATGCTCCTGCATGTCCTGCCCTCTGCCAAGTCTCATTTTGTAAAGTTTCCGCAGCATAAACAGCTTGTTGTTTAAACTGGATCGTTCATGCAGTCTTTTTAGTACATCCCACATGCCTTTCGCTGTGTCCTCATTGTGTATATGAATGAGCTGATCATCTTCTACTAGTAAACTTATGGTGGCACATTCTTGTCTGTTTTTCTTGTCCCAGTCCTGATTATTAATCTGTGGCAGTCTGTAGTGGTAACCTCTGACAAGTCATCTCTGGATAACAGCATTTCCACTTTAAACTTCCATAGCTGATAATTGTCATTGTTCAGCTTTGCCACTGAGGCCTCGTACACACGAGCGGACAGATTTGTTCAAATCTGTCCGTCCGACAGATTTGAACAAATCTGTCTGCTGGGATTTTGGTTTGCTCGCGTGTACACACGAGCAAACCAAAATCCCCGCCAGCAGAGAGCGCGCTGACGTGTCGGTGATGTGGCGGTGACGTTGACGCCGCCACGTCACCGCACCAGGAAGTAAAACACTGCCGCGCATGCGCCGAATCCATTCGGCGGCGGCGCGGCGGCGGTGCGGGATGACATGTCTGCTGGTAAGTGTACTAACCAGCAGACATGTCGGGCGGACACATTCCCACCCGATAGATTTCAAAGCATGCTTTGAAATCTGTCAGGTGGACAAATCTGTCCGCTAGCCCATACACACGATCGGAGATGTCTGCTGAAACGGTCCATCGGACCGTTTTCAGCGGACAAATTCGATCGTGTGTACACGGCCTGAGAGTTTAGGCTGAAAGCGGCTTTTCGTACCCGCTTTGGCCACTTTGAATACCTTTTGGACTATGTAACACCCCTGCTACGTTCCAGCATTTTGTAAATGACATCTTCAGACTACCTTGATCTTTTTGTCATCGTTTACCTTGACGACATTCTCGTTTTCTCCCCTTCCCTGGGCAAGCACCGAGAACACTTCAGGAATGTGCTCAGTCGACTTCAAACGCACAGACTTTAGGCTAAACCTGAAAAATGCGAGTTTGAACATCAGAGTATTCAATTTTTGGGATTAATAATTTCCGTGAAGGGCATCGAGATGGATCCCCAGAAAGTCACGATGATTTTCGACTGGCCAGCGCCCGCGGACAAGAAGGGCATTCAGCGGTTCATCGGATTCACAAATTTGACTCTCTTAAGAAACTGTTCACGTCTGCATCAGTCCTCAGTCACCCTGATGCAAGTCTTCCTTACATACTGGAAGTAGACGCTTCAGAAACAGCAGTTGGAGCGCTCCTTTCTCAGAGGCAGGGTCCTAAGGCCCTTCTGCACCCGGTTGCCTTTTTCACCCATAAGCTGTCTGAAGCGGAAAGGAACTACGACATGGGGGAACGGAAATTACTGGCAATCAAGGCTGCACTGGAGGATTGGCGGTATCTCCTGGAGGGTGTGGCACATCCAATTCTAATATACACAGACAACGAGAACTTGGAATACTTGAAAGTCGCCAAAAGATTAAAACCACGCCTTATAAAATAAAGACATAGGCCCGGATTTACAAAGCACTTGCGCCGACGTATCTCAAGATACGCCACGTAAGTGCAAATATGCGCCGGCGTATCTGTGCGCCGGACCCACAAACCAAGATGCGCCTAAAAATAAGCTTAATCCCGCCGACGTAACTTTCCTACGCCGGCGTAGCGTGGGCGCACATTTAGGCTTGGACGCATGTGGCGCTCCCATTGATTTGCCATTCAAATATGCAAATGAGGGAAATATGGTGATTCACAAACTTAAGTGCGCCCGACGTCACGGCGCATTCGAGGTTCGTTATATGTATCGTTAAACGTTGTATAACTGTTATTATAGACTGAGGGGGTGAGAAGGTAATTAGTGGGAAAGGTGACACATCTCCAAAATGAGGAGAATGTTCCGGCCCCACAAGTGGGGAAGTGTTCAGGTCCTGAATGGGTTAATCTAGGTCTCCACACTATATATGTGTGTATCATCATCTGCTGGAGATAAAAGACATCACAGTGACTATGAAGGAAGAGGACGGACATGACGGGGTTACTGGGTGTAAATAGAAAATAAGATCTTATTACCTCCTCTGCTGCCTCTTCCAGCAACATATTCTTTCTTTGTTCTCCCGACTCACCTCTCACCCAGAACTTCCTGTCTGTACCTGACATCACTTCCTGTCTTCCATAGCGACTTCCTGTCTGCCACCTTGTGGAGCTCAGAGGAAGTGCAGAAACGTCTGTTAGTGTGAACACGGCCTTGTGCTGTGTGTGTATGTACTGTATATCCTTATAGATGAAGATGGGTCATCTCCACTCCCACCAAGGGGGATAGAAATATATTACTGCTCGGGGGAGGGGGAGGGGAGACATTTTGGCCCCTTTGATTTTGCAGTAAAATTGATGTAAGATTTAGTCATGTAGAACATCTGTTATATGGATACAAAGAACCCCAGCCGAGAGTAAAGGGTGGAAATGGCTCCTGATCCCCAGATTTGGGCAATTATGTCACCAATATAAATAGAAAAAAACCTGCGCTGTGCGTAACAACTCAATATCAGTGATCAAGGAAAGAAGGACATTTTTACATTATCATGAAATTGTTGTTACTGAAACACAGAAATTTATCAATTCACAGGGAACCCCTAAAAACCTTTGGAGGATCCCTGGCTGATAAAGGCTGGACTAGTCAGTAATATATTTCTATCCCCCTTGGTGGGAGTGGAGATGACCCATCTATAAGGATATACAGTACATACACACACAGCACAAGGCCGTGTTCACACTACCAGATGTTTCTCTGGGCTGCAGTTCCTCTGATCTCCACAAGATGGTGATCTCACTTATACACAGGAAGTCTCTATGGTAAACAGACAGGAAGTGATGTTAGGTACAGACAGGAAGTTCCGGGTGAGAGGTGAGTCGGGAGGACGTAGCGAGAAGACGTTGCTGGAAGAAGCAGCAGAGGAGGTAATAAGATCTTATTTTCTATTTACACCCAGTAACCCCGTCATGTCCGTCCTCTTCCTCCATAGTCACTGTGACGTCTTTTATCTCCAGCAGATGATGATACACACATATATAGTGTGGAGACCTAGATTAACCCCTTCAGGGGCAGAACACTTCCCCACTTGTGGGGCCGGAAAACACTCCATTTTGGAGATGTGTCACCTTTCCCACCAATCACCTTCTCACCACATCGGTCTATATCAGGGGTCTCCAAACTTTATAAACAAAGAGCCAGTTTAGACTTTAGAGGGGCCAGTGGGAGTAGAAAATGTCCAGTGGAAGTAAACAATGACCCATCGTTGGTGTCAGTAGGAGGAATTGTGCCACATTGTTGATATCATTAGAAGGAATGGTGCCCTATCGTTAATGTCAGTGGGATAATCAATACCCCATAGTTAGTGTCAGTGGATGGAATAGTGCCCCAAGGGCCAGATACAGGTAAGCAAAGGGCCGCATGCAGCCCCTGGGCCACAGTTTGGAGACCGCTGGTCTATACTAAACATATTGTACCACTTTTATTAGTGGGGGAGGGGCAGTGTTTGGCATTGGAAGATATCACATCCAGGTACATGTGAATGGACAAGTTGGTGACAAGATACAAAGCGGGTCCAACCAAAATGCACAGTGAGACCGATCTAGTAATAGAAGGTCCATCCATTGTGGTGAGTGTCATCCATGTGGGGTCACCTGGAAGTGGTCACATGTTTATCTGTCACTAATGGCACAGCACCTGATCACCTACCTCTTGTTTATCAAGCAACTAATATTTGAAGGGGACTTTTTGATACATTGGACATTAGTTGTGTTTTCTGGTGTCATTCATTTCTTTATTTCTTACATGTGGCAAACTGTTAAATAATCTTTATTTATATTTTTGGCAGCACAGTCTATATACACATTTACTGGAGATCATATGACCATCACATTGCCTCCAGCTCCCTCCCTGATAGAATAGAGAAATACAAAGAAGATTCTAGAAGTCACCAGAGAGATGATGGAGGAGAGGTGAGCGGTGCCGGGAATTCTCGGACATTATCCAGTAACAGACAAGGGGTGTGTCTGGATGGTGACTGTATCATTGTGTGTGTCAGGTTCCTATAAGGTGTCAGGATGTCACTGTCTATTTCTCCATGGAGGAGTGGGAGTATTTAGAAGGACACAAGGATCTCTACAAGGACGTCATGATGGACAATCAGCCGCCCCTCACATCACCGGGTAAGAGGAGACTTTATTGTAAAGGAGAGAGCAGTACGGAGGCTCCACCCCCATCCCCCATCATCTGATAAACACATAGAAACAATGGGGTAGATTCATATAGAGATACGACGGCGTATCTACTGATACGCCATCGTATCTCTGAGATCCGACAGTCGGATCTATGCGGCTGATTCATCTAATCAGGTTCCGCATAGATCTCCCTTATATTCGACAGGTGTATGTGACTTACACCGTCGGATCTTAGGCTGCAATCTCCCGCTGGCCGCTAGGTGGCGCTTACATATTTTTTTACGTTGTTTGCGTTCAGCTTTTTCCGGCGGATAGTTACCCCTGCTATATGAGGGGTAAGTGCGGCGTATCCTATGTTAAGTATGGCCGTCGTTCCCGCCGAGTTTTGAATTTCTACGTCGATTCTGAAAAGAGCTGGATGCAAGTTACGCTCACGCCGAAACCAATGACGTCCTAGCGACGTCATTTTGAGCAATGCACGCTGGGAAATTTAGCCGGCGGCGCATGCACAGTTAAATTGGCGCGGGGACGCGCCTGATTTAAATAATACACTTCCCCTAGCTGCGGAATTTGAATTCCGCCCGGGGATTTACGAGCCGTTGGTGCCACTTTAGAGGCAAGTGCTTTGTGAATGCAGCACTTGCCTCAAAAACTGGCACTGTCGGATCGTCAATAAGATAGATTACGCGGATCTAAAGATCCGCTGATCTATGTGAATCTACCCCAATGTATTCAGTCAGTGTGTGTGTGTGTTTCCTACAGATGGATCCAGTAATGGGAACCCCTCAGAGAGATGTCCCCATCCTCAGGATTCCACACTGGTCAATGTTAAAGAAGAGATAAAAGAGGAGGATGATGAGGATGGGGTGATGGAGGAGTCAGAGTTTCCAAAAGGACACAAAGATCTGTACCAGGACACCATGGTGGAGTCATCCAGCTACAGAGACCCCCCAGAGAGATGTCCCTGCCCTCTGTATTCCCGGGATTCCACACAGGAAGGTCACACCATCCCCCACCATCATCAGGTAGATGAGTGACAATTATTGGTAGTTCTGATTTATACACAAACATGTTTATTATAATGAATGTTTTATTATATATTCAGAGTGGAAACCTCGGGGATGATAATATTGATATTAAAGAAGAGTATAAAGAGGAGGATGAGGAGTATGGAGTGATGGAGGAGTTTTCAGAAGGACACAAGGATATGATGGAGCCACCTAATACCAGGAACCCCCCAGAGAGATGTCCCCGTCCTCTGTATTCCCGGGATTCCACACAGGAAGGTCACACGATCCCCCACTGTTACAAGGTTGGTGGGGTGGTGGTTATAAAACACACTTATAAAGACAATGGGGGTTATTTACGAAAGGCAAAACCACTTTGCACTACACTTGGAAGTGCAGTCGCTGTAAATCGGAGGGGAAGCTCTGCTGATCATATTATCCAATCCTGTGCAAGCTAAAATAATGTTTTTTATTTTCCTTGCATGTCCCTCTCGGATCTACAGTGATGGCACTTCTAAGTGCACTTTCAGAAGTGCAAGTGCAAAGTTGATTTGCCTTTAGTAAATAACCCCAATGTGTGGATGTATTATGTGATGTCACAATAATAAAGTTTATAGTTTACAGATGATATTCTCTCTCATTCTCTTGGTTTAGAGTGGAGATCCAATCGATATAAAATTTGAGGTGAAATCAGAAGAAGAAGAGACGTATGTGAGGGATGATCAGCAGCCTATGGAGGAGGATGAAATAATGAAGCTAATTCTAGAAGACGGCACTCTTGCAGAGATCAGCACAGGTGGGCCATTAACATTCTGTATTCCTATTTGTTGTCCTATTCCTGAGAGCAAAATGTTCATTTTCACCATAGGCGTTACTAGATCTAGGCACCTGGGGTATGTGTTTTGGGTTTTCTGCCCCATACTGGGGTAAGCAGGTAAGTATGACAAGTTTGTTTAAAAAAAGAAATCCAACATTTACAATGACTTTAAAGCTCTGCACATGGAAGATCAGCATCTGACCCCAGAGACACTGGAGGCTGATAGACTGGAGGTGATAGAAGGCATTACAATTACATTTAACCAGTTTCCGGCCGGGCCATAGCCAAAAAAAAAAATTCCAATATTATCACTAATGCCCTAAACCGCCCTCGCGAACTCTTCAATCTAGTTGATTCACATGATTTTTGCAACAAATTATCGGATTATTTCATCAATAAAATTGAAAAAATCTGTGAAAGTATCCAGCAAAATAGAACCTTCAACGACCACCCCCTAAATCACAAAACCTAATACTCACATAATACCGCCGCAATCATCTAACTTCACTCTAAAACCCATTTCCATCGTTGCCACTAAAAATATCATCGGAACTCTGCGAAATAGCACAATGCCCAATGATATCATCCCCACTAAACTGCTGAAAGAATGTGCCGATATTCTGGCACCAGCTATCATGCAGCTCATAAACCAGTCAGTCAAGGAAGGCATGGTGCCCCCCTTGCTGAAACAAGGCATAATCAAACCAATTCTAAAAAAAAAACACCCTGGACCCCAAAGACCCAAACCACCGTCATCCCATAGCAGCCCTAAATGTCTTCTCCAAGGTAATGGAGAAAGTAGTTGTACAACAGCTACAACGTCATTTGGACACCCATAAATTTCTTGACCCATTCCAGTCCGGTTTCTGTCCTGGTCACGGGACAGAAACAGCACTGCTCAAAATATGGGATGGCGCTCTAGAGGCCGCAGACGAACGAGAATCTTGTCTTCTAGTACTGCTGGACCTAAGCGTAGTGTTCGACATGGTAGACCACAAATTATTGCTGACTCGGCTAGTTGAAGTAGCCGGAGTTGCAGAATGTGATCTATCTTGGTTCTCCTCCTTGGAAAACCGATCACAAATAGTGAAACTTGGTTCTTTCACTTCTGAACAATGCACAGTGTCATGCAGAGTCCCCCAGGGATCCCCATTGTCGCCTGTTCTGTTCAATATCTATCTCTGCCCTCTTTTTGAAATTATCAGTAACCAGAAGTTACTTTACCACTCTTATGCAGATGACACGCAACTATATTTTCGCATCTGCAACAAAAAGGATCATCATCTCGGACTAGAGAAATGCCTTTCTTTGACAGAACTTCTCCTGTTTCAGGCCAATCGGAAGAGTCATCCCGCAAAAATATGGACCCCCCCGCCCATCCTGGGCCAAACCATCACCCCTAGCACCAAAGTCAAAAGTCTCGGAGTCATCTTCAACATCTACATGACAATGGATGCACAAATAGGGTCAGTAGTCAGCGGATCTCACCATCTGCAGCGCCTACTACGTAGACTCACTCCCTTTGTCCCAAAAGAAAACGTAGCAGTCGTGGTGGCAACATTTATCAACTCCAGACTAAACTATGCAAATGCCCTCTATCTTGGACTCCCAAAGTACCAAATTACTCATCTGCAAGTCATTCAAAATACGGCTGCTTGACTTGTCACTGGAAAAATCGATGGGAATCAATCTTATCTTCTCTAAATCCCTTCATTGGTTGCCAGTAAAAGACAGAATCACTTTCAAGGCTCTCTGTCTAACGCATACGTGTATTCTGGGAAATGCCCCCCAATATCTATGCGAAAAACTAAAAGCTCACAACCCCAATCGCATTCTGCAATCCACCAACCAAAATCTACTCCAGATACCCAAAGCCAGATACAAGTCCAAAGGAGAAGGAAGATTTGCGGTCCAAGGACCCAGACTATGGAACGCTTTACTGACCAGCATTCGGTTGGAGGTAAACTACCTGGCCTTAAGGAGAAAGATCAAGACCCATCTCTTCTGAGGACCAAGCGAATGGATACCAAGCGCCCAGATTCAGTTTGCATGTGTTGCGCTATATAATTTTCTCACTCACTCACACTCAAATGATGGCTACAGCATGGTCAGATAACTCTGGGAGGGTGTCCTATGATGTCCTCTCAGAATCGCAGTACCTCACACCCCCTGTGCTTTAAAGGTGATTCTGTCTTTAACTGGTAACCAGTGAAGGGATCTCAGTGAAGGTGAGATTGATTCCCAGGTTTTTTTCCCAGTCACAAGTCTGGCGGCCGTATTTTGAACGACTTGAAGACGAGCGATTTGGTACTTGGGGAGTCCGAGGTAAAGGGCATTTGCATAGTCCAGTCTGTAGTTTACAATCGCTCCCACTACGACCGCTATGTCTTTCTTGGGAATAAAAGGAATGAGTCTGCGTAGTAGGCGCAGCAGATGGTGAGATCCGCTGAATACTGACCCTATTTGTGCGTCCATTGTCATGTAGGAGTCAAAGATGACCCCAAGACTTTTGACTTTGGCGCTAGGGGTGATGGTTTTGCCCAGAATGGGCGGGGGGATCCAAGTTGTTGCCGGTTGATTCCTACGCTTGGCGTGAAACAGAAGAAGTTCTGTTTTAGCTCCGTTGAGTTTGAGATAACTCTTTGTCATCCAGTCCTCTATCAAAGAGAGACATGTCTCTAGATTGAGGTGGTGATCCTTTTTATTGCAAATGCGGAAGTACAGTTGCGTGTCGTCTGCATATGAGTGATATAGCAGTTTTTGGCTGCTGATGATTTCGAAAAGAGGACGCACATAGATGTTGAATAACATTGGCGATAGGGGAGATCCTTGAGGGACCCCGCACGATAATGTGCGTTGTTCAGAAGTGAAGGGTCCTAGCTTCACTATTTGCGATCGGTTTTCCAAAAAAGAGGAGAACCGGGATAGATCGCTTTCTGCGACTTTGGCTATTTTGGCCAGTCGAGTCAATAACAGCTTGTGATCTACTGTATCAAAGGCTGCGCTTAGGTCCAGCAGAACCAGAAGAGAAGATTCTCCTTCGTCTGCGGCCTCGAGAACGTCGTCCCATATCTTAAGCAATGCTGTTTCCGTCCCGTGTCCGGGACGGAATCCTGATTGAAATGGGTCGAGTAAGTTGTGGGTATCTAGATGCTGTTGCAGCTGCTGTACCACTGCTTTCTCCATTACCTTGGAGAGAACATTTAGGCCTGTTATGGGGCGCCAGTTGAGTGGATCCTTAGGATCCAGGGTGGCTTTCTTCAAGATGGGTTGAATGAAGCCCTCCTTCAGCTGGGAGGGCATTATGCCCTCCCTGAAGGATTGGTTGATAAGCTGCGTGACAGGAGGTGCCAGGATGTCGGCGCATTCTTTCAGCAGTTTGGTGGGGATAATATCATTTGGCGCAGTGCTGTTGCGCCGAGTGCCGATGATATTTTTTTGTGGTCTGAATGGAGATGGGTTCCAGCGTGAACTCACCTAACTGTGGTGAATTACTGCCGGTGCTGTGTAAATAACTACGGGGGGGGGGCTAGGAGAGAGATTGTTTTGCTGAATGCTTTGCCGGATTGCCTCAATTTTGTTAATGAAGCAATCCGATAACTCATCGCAAAATTCTTGTGTATCCAAGTTGGGGGCTTCAAGACATCCTGGATTCATGGTCTGAGTGACCAGCTTGAAGAGTTCACGGGGGCGGTTTAGGGCACCGTTGATAGCCTCAGAAAAATAGTTTTTCTTGGCTTCGAAGATTTGCTTGTAGTATTTTCTGGTTATTGCCTTGTAGATCGAGAGGTTCTTATCTGAAGAGCTTCTTTTCCAGGCTGCTTCTGCCCTTCTGCGCTCTTGCTTCAGTAACGCCAGCTGGTTGTTGAACCAGCTGGAGTTATTTTTCCGCATCTGGGTCTTTCGTTTCGGCGCTATCAAGTCAGCTGACTGCAATAGTGCTGTGTTTATGGCCTCCAGTGTTTCTTCCGCTGTTTGGTGCGGTTGAATTGTTTTTATTTTTTCCCCTAACGTGGCTTTGAAGAGTTCCGAGTGGAGCTTCTTCTAACATCTGGTCCAGTGTGTTGTCACTGGATTTGATGTTTTTGTTAAGGGGGGGAATTCGGAAATAATGAATTTAATTGCATGGTGATCCGTCCATGGCAATGGTTCATTTTCCAAGATTTTTATTTCCAGATCTTGTCTGAAAATAAGATCAAGTGTGTGACCTGAAGCATGTGTGGGCCCACATACTAGTTGCTGAAGCCCTAATCCTTCCAGGTGGTCGATGCAGGCGTCGGCAACGGGGTCTTGCAGGGAGTTGGCCCAGAAGTTGAAGTCCCCGAGCAGCAAAAGGTGTTTACTGTTCAGGGTATAAGTGGAGACAAAGTCCGTCAGAGATGGGAGAAACTGCGATTTTGGCCCGGGTGGCCTATAGCAGAGTAGAATCCGGACGGTCTCCTGGCAGTTTACTTGCAGTTGAAGAGTAAGGGTTTCCATGAATGGAAGAGGGTTTTGAAGGACTGGTTTTGTGATCGCAAGATGCGTCTTATGGATCACAGCCAATCCTCCTCCTCTTTGCCCTATTCTATTTTCCGTTATAATATGGTAGTTTTCTGGCACCAATTCTCCTAGAATGGTGTTACAGTCGGCTGTGAGCCAGCTCTCTGTAATAAAGAGGCAGTCTAAGTCATGTTGCAATAAGAAATCATGGATTTCTAGTCGGTGTTTTACTGACGATCTAGTGTTGATCAAAGCACATGATATGTGCTTAGGCTGGGGTAAATGGCTGCGATTTTTGGTAGTCGATCGATCCTCAAAAGTCGCAGATTTCTTAGGGCTTTTTTGGTGGCGGCCGGCAGAATTGCGGCAAATCGAATCTAGATCCCAAATGTTCTCCGCCGAGTATTGCCGATTTAACCATGGCCGCCGTGGAACAAAGGGGTGGGGGGGTGGATTCTCAAGGATAACTGAATCCTCTGATCCTGGCTTGGTCCAGAGGAAGGCAAAAAACCCTGACCACGCTGCGCCAATATGCTGTGGTAGGGAAAAAAATTCCTTCCTGACCCCTAAAGAGGCTATCGGATTAAGCCCTGGATCAAGTTTTAAATGAATTTGAGAGGGGGGAGATAGGGCTGGGTAGAGCAAGATGGCCGCCGACCTGGCAGAAGGATCCAGGCTGGGGGGGGTACCAGGCTAAGTTGACCACTGTCTGTGCCGCCTGGGGGGCTGAGAAGGATGATCGGGGGGCAAGGGGGCTCTACAGGGGTAGGGGGGGGCTTTCTGGCCCGATTAGGGCAATAGGTGCCGATTGTTGGGGGTGGGGAGCGGCGCGCCGCTAGGCCGCGGATGAAGCCGCGGCCTATCCTGAGTCGCGGCTGCCGCAAATCCACTGCGACCGGCGCGGAGGGAAAGAAACACAGCGCCCGAGGGTAGCGGAGGCTGGTAGGGATGGGTGGCGAGAAGGACGCCCGAGCGGGGGTAGCGGTGTGGCGGTGCTTCTGGGGTAAGGGGGGGTTTCTTGGCCTATTGAGAGGTGATAGCAGCGTGTGGGAAGCGGCGCAACGTTAGGCCGCAAGTGAACCTGCGGTCTTTCCTAAATCGCGGCGCCCGCGATTCCCCACAGGCTGGCGTGGTTGTCTGAGAAAAAGCACCCGGGGGGGCAACCGAGGAGGGGGGAAAGGAGCAGTGGAGAGCCGTGTGGCATGGATATTTGCGGCGGCTTGTCCTAAAAAGGACGGCCGTCAATGGCCCCAGTAAGGCTCTTACCTGGTGTGAGAAGGATCCAGGGGAAGCCTGGATCAGCGAGCAGAGGTACTCAGAGGCAGGTGGATTGCGGTAGTGGCAGCAAATGACAGGGAAGTGGAATCCCTGCCTGCCTGTGAGGCCTGGAGCCGCACAGTGGGAGGACCCTGCCTGGCTGTGCTATCCCTGAGAGAGTGACTCGTTTGAGAGCGTCCTGCTCTCTCAACAACTGACACTGACACTTGGCCGTTTTTCCGTTATATGATTGATTTGTATCTATTGTTAATCATTTTTAAAAAGAATCAGTAACTATTATGTCTCTATACCCTGTAAACAGTAATTTCAGCAAAACAATTCCTTTAGTGACCCTTTAATTCTGCATAAAACATTTAAGTGTCATTTCATGAGATAATTTATGAAGGCGGGGCAGAGTAAGGGTTGAGTGGGACAACTGATGGGAAGCCTGGCTAGTAGCTTAGAACTTTACATTTTGAGCTATAAAGGAATATTTTTTTATCCCATCATAACAGATGATGAAATAAAATCCTGCTGCTGCTATAAATGTCCTATGCTGGTCATACACGGATCTATTATTGGAGGAGAATATTCACACAAATATTTGTATGGAAATTATTTGTACATTCGATGAATGGACGAGTGTAGATAGAAAATTCCACTTTCTTTTACCATTCAATTATAAAATGAATGTAACTTGTGAGTAAAAACCACACCCACCATGTGAGAATTTGTTCTATGGAGAAAAGTTTTCTGTTCTGCTCCTTCCAATTTTCCCGTCACTGTGGTGGAAAATGAACGCCGATTTGACCCACTAATGGTTAGAAAATTGGATGAATGTTTTTGTGAAAGAAAAATGAGTTTGTGTACGGCCAGCATAAGTGACATCAGGTGCAGGGAGCTTGTACCCACCTACCTGTCTATGACAAGGGAGTCTGTCACCCATCATATTATATTACACTCCTGTCTGATCATCTGCAAAACAGCGTTTTACCTCTTTTTATATTTTATTAATGTTGTTCTCTGATTGTGATATGTAGCAGATTCCCCCTCTAATAATACATCTATCTGTCTGTTATTCTCAGAGAGGATTAAATATCCAACTATATATCTGGGGATTTATATTTACCGCTCTATATAGATATTCAAGGATATTCACTCCATTATACACCAAACTTTTTTCAGGTTTTTATCGAATTCATCAAAACACAAATCGGCCAACTAATCAATTCTTAAAATAATCATTAGTTGCCGCCCTACAGAGGAGCCATTTACTAGTTACCTTGAGGCCCTGTACACACGAGGAGACATGTCCGATGAAAACGGTCCGTGGACCGTTTTCATCGGACATGTCTCCGGG
Organism: Rana kukunoris; assembly: GCA_029574335.1. Taxonomy (NCBI): domain Eukaryota; kingdom Metazoa; phylum Chordata; class Amphibia; order Anura; family Ranidae; genus Rana; species Rana kukunoris. The sequence goes on along the minus strand of JAJQKJ010001215.1, from coordinate 7,896 downwards.
GATCTTTTGGTCTGATGTGTGTACACAAGATCAGACCAAAATCCCCACAGACAGAGAACGCGGTAAAGTAGAAGCCACCGACGTCCTCAAACCAGGAAGTAAAATGCTTCCACACATGCTTCCGCTGGAAACCTGTCCGCTAGGCCGACAATCGGACATGTCTGCGGAAACTGGTCTGTGGACCAGTTTCAGTGGACATGTCTCCTCATGTGTACGCGGCCTGAGGGGGGAATTGTAAGATCCTCAGAGACAAAGCTGCCTAATGTGGGCGGAGTCCTGGTTTAGGGGAACCAATCAGCTCATGTCTAGTAATAATCTTTGTATTTCTATTTTAGTAGATGGACGGGAGATGAGGAAAACCTCAGAGGATTGTCTCACTTTGTCTCCAGACTGTAAAGTAGAAGATGAGGACATCACACAGTATAGTCCAGGAGAAAACCCGACTACCTCAAATGTCCATCCGGCACCACACAGTGTAGATGGACCATCGTATTCCTCTTATCCTGAGGAACCTCAGACTGTGAGGGACGGTGCCGTCCTTCCAACAGAGAAGAGCTTTTCCTGTACTGAGTGTGGGAAGTGTTTCCAATTTGAATCCAAACTTAATAGGCATAAAATAATTCACACGGGGCAGAAGCCATATTCCTGTACTGAGTGCGGGAAATGTTTTTCAATGAAGTGCAATCTTTACACACATCAGAGATCTCATACGGGGGAGAAGCCGTATTGCTGTCCTGAGTGTGGGAAATGTTTTACACAGAAGTGCAATCTTTACACACATCAGAGATCTCATACGGGGGAGAAGCCATATTCATGTCCTGAGTGTGGGAAATGTTTTTCAGTGCAGTCCCATCTTTACACACATCGAAAAACTCACACGGGGGAGAAGCCGTATTCCTGTCCTGAGTGTGGGAAATGTTTTTCAGTGAAGTCCTACCTTTACACACATCAAAAAACTCACACGGGGGAGAACCCATATTCCTGTCCTGAGTGCGGTAAATGTTTTTTAGTGAAATCCAATCTTAACAGACATCAGAGATCTCACAGAGGAGAGAAACCATATTCCTGTCCTGAGTGTGGAAAATGTTTTTCTCAGAAGTCAGATCTTTCCGCACATCATAAAACTCACACAGGGGAGAAGCCGTATTCCTGTCCTGATTGCGGGAAATGTTTTTCACAGAAGTCCAATCTTTACACACATCAGAGATCTCACACAGGGGAGAAGCCGTATTCCTGTCCTGAGTGCGGGAAATGTTTTTCACAGAAGTCCAATCTTTACACACATCAGAGATCTCACACAGGGGAGAAGCCGTATTCCTGTCCTGAGTGAGGGAATCGCTCCTCACTGAAGTCCTGTCTTTCTGTACATCAGGGATCCCACACAACCCTTGAGGTGTATTAATGAGTGTGGGAAATGTCTTGTATATGAATGTTGCTGGACATCACAGCTCTCATGTGGGGAAGAAGCACACCCTGATATACACCTCAGATATATTCCATGGCTGATCTTCATCTTGTAAGAAACAGTTCCAGGGGTGTGGACATTTTTTGGAAAAAACTTGTCCAAGGGACTAAATCGGGGTCCCAATCTCCTTGTCTCTTATGATAATCTCCTTGTTCCTCATCTACCAGAGAGCTCAGCAGCGGTGTGGGAGTTCATTGAAAACTACAAGCCGACATCGGCAAAGGACAGAACTCTGTGAATGAATGGCACGGCTGCGCTCTTTTCATAAAGTGACAGCCGGTACAGGGAACTTCTCCCCGCACTGCTGTCACACAGAGGACTCGGATCCCTGAGTCACTGCAGGAACAGGAACATGTAACATCTTCCCAAAGGTGAACTTATCCTTTAACCACTTCAGCCCTGGACCATTTTGCTGGTCAATGACCCGGTCACTTTTTGCGATTCAGCACTGCGTCGTTTTACCTGACAATTGCACGGTCGTGCGACGTGGGTTCCAAACAAAATTGGCGTCCTTTTTTACCCACAAATAGAGATTTCATTTGGTGGTATTTGATCACCTCTGTTTGTTTTTTTTTTTTTCGCTATAAACAAAAATAGAGCGACAATTTTGAAGAAAAAAAAAATATTTTTTACTTTTTGCTGTAATAAATATCACCCCAAAATATATTTTAAAAAAAACAACTTATTTCCTAAGTTTAGGCCGATACGTATTCTTCTACATATTTTCCGTAAAAAAATCGCAATAAGAGTTTATTGATTGGTTTGCGCAAAAGTTATAGCGTTTACAAAATAGGGCATAGTTTTATTGCATTTTCATTAATATTTTTTTATTTTACTAGTAATGTCGGCGATCTGCGATTTTTATCAGTACTGCGACCTTACGGCGGACACTTCGGACACATTTTTGGGACCATTGGCATTTTTATAGCGATCAGTGCTATAAAAATGCATTGATTACTGTAAAAATGTCACTGGTAGGGAAGGGGGCGATCAAGGGGTTAATTATGTTCCCTCATTGTGTTCTAATTGAAGGGGGGTGGGACTGACTAGGGGAAATGACAGATCGCTGTTCATACATTGTATGAACATACGATCAGTCCTTTCTCCCCCTGAAAGAACAGGGAGCTGTGTTTACACACACAGCTCCCGGTTCTCGCTTTGTAATGAGCGATTACGGGTGGCCGCAATGCAAAATCATGTTATATTACGTGATTTTGCACAGCCAAGCCGACCTGCTGCCGTAAAACTATGGTGGGCAGTCGGCAAGTGGTTAACCCTTTCACTGCCAGAGATGGTTTTGCCCACAATCTCAATACCGGACAATTACACCCTCTTCCTGCCCAGGCCAATTTTCAGCTTTCAGCGCTCTAACACCTTGAATGTCAATTGCTCAGTCATGTAACACTGTACACATGACATTTTTTATCTTTTTCCCCCCACAAATAAAGCTTTCTATGGGTGGTATTTGATCCCCTCTGGGGGTTTTTATTTTGTGTGCTTCAAATATAAAAGATAGAAAATGTTGGAAAAAATGTTTTCTTTGCTTCTGTTAAACAATGTTGTAAATAAATAAGTTTTCTATTTCACTGATGGGCACTGATTGGCATCCCTGGTGGTCACTGATTGGCATGCCTTGTGGGCACTGCTGTGCATCACTAGCGATCATCACTGATAGGCCTGTACTGATGATCAATGCTGAATATAAGTGCAGATCTCCCATGTCAGGAGAGAGACTGATTGGCTCTCCTGTTTTCACGCCTTGTTAGCATGAATAAAATAGGGATGTCCCGATTAGTGTTGAGCGGAATACGCCATATTCGATTTCGCGATATTGCGCGAATATATAGAAGAATATTCGCTAATATGGAATATTCGTGATATTTTATCCAAAAAAAATGTTGCTAATGCGAAAATGATTGCGAAATTCTCATAAACGGAGATCATTTCCTGTATTACTAAACTAATATGCACTAAACACTAACTCTACTTAAAAGAAAGGAGAATAAGGGGGCAAAAGAAGGGCGGAGAAGATAATCGCGCAATATTCCTTTTGCCGAATATTCGAGTTATTCTGATTGGCTCTGATGCAAAAGAAGGGCCGAGTAGCTGATGCGATTCTTTTATGTTGCTGAAAATTCGCAATGCGAATTTTCAGCAACATAAAAAGATCGCCTCAGCTACTCGGCCCAGGGTCTCATATAATACCAGCAATGCTTTTAGACGTCGATAGAGATCACTAGGATGTGATCTGTTTTAAAAATAAATTTGAAAAAATACGAATATTCGCCGTTATTCGCGAATACTCGAATATGCAATATTCGTAGGGAATATTCGCAATGCGAATATTCGTGAGCAACACTAGTCCCGATACCGAGCATTTCCCGAGTACTTGTACTCGGCTGAAATGCTCTGATGCTTCACCTGATACCTGGGCAGTCGGGTATTAGGTGGTGGGGAGAGTTACAAGTCTTCTCCATGCAGACTGTATTGTCCCCCTCCGTGCCGCTCTCCCCCCATGCAGACTGTATTGTCCCGCTCCCTGTCGCTCTCCCCCATGCAGACTGTATTGTCCCCCTCCGTGCCGCTCTCCCCCCGTGCTGACTGTATTGTCTCGCTCCGTGCCGCTCTCCCCCCGTGCTGACTGTATTGTCCTGCTCCGTGCCACCGCCTCTCCCCCCGTGCTGACTGTATTGTCCCCCTCCGCCCCGTGCTGCTCTCCCCCGTGCTAACTGTATTGTGCCGCTCTCCCCCGTGCAGACTGTATTGTCCCGCTCCGTGCCGCTCTCCCCATGCTGACTGTATTGTCCCACTCCGTGCCGCTCTCCCCCCGTGCAGACTGTATTGTCCCGCTCCGTGCTGCTCTCCCGTGCTGACTGTATTGTCCCACTCCGTGCCGCTCTCTCCGTGCTGACTGTATTGTTCCACTCCGTGCCGCTCTCTCCTGTGCAGACTGTATTGTCCCGCGTGCCGCTCCGTGCCGCTCTCCCGTGCACTGATTGTGTCATTGCCTGCCGCTCTCCCCGTGCTGACTGTATTGTTTCCACTCCGTGCCGCTCTCCCCGTGCTGACTGTATTGTCCCACTCCGTGCAGCTCTCCCCGTGCAGACTGTATTGTCCCGCTCCGTGTGCTCTCCCGTGCTGACTGTATTGTCCCACTCCGTGCGCTCTCCCCGTGCTGACTGTATTGTTCCACTCCGTGCCGCTCTCCCCTCTGCAGACTGTATTGTCCCGCTAGTGCCGCTCTCCCCGTGCTGACGGTATTGTCCCGCTCCGTGCTGCTCTCCCGTGCTGACTGTATTGTCCCACTCCGTGCCGCTCTCCCCCGTGCTGACTGTATTGTTCCACTCCGTGCCGCTCTCCCCTCTGCAGACTGTATTGTCCCGCTCCGTGCCGCTCTCCCCGTGCTGACTCTATTGTCCCACTCCGTGCCGCTCACCCCCGTGCAGACTGTATTGTCCCGCTCCGTGCCGCTCTCCCCGTGCTGACTGTATTTGTCCCGCTTCGTGCCGCTCTCCCCGTGCTGACTGTATTGTCACACTCCGTGCCGCTCTACCCGTGCTGATTGTATTGTTCCACTCCGTGCTGCTCTCCCGTGCTGACTGTATTGTCCCACTCCGTGCCGCTCTCCCCGTGCTGACTGTATTGTCCCACTCCGTGCTGCTCTCCGTGCTGACTGTATTGTCCCATCCGTGCCGCTCACCCCCGTGCAGACTGTATTGTTCCACTCCGTGCCGCTCTCCCCCCGTGCTGACTGTATTGTCCCGCTCTATTTATTTCAGCTGAGGCTGCAGAGAAAGGGACTGGGGAATCTGTGTCCTTAGTCCCTTTCTCTGTCTTAAAGAGAAGATGTCAGAGGTCTGTTAAGAGCCCTGATATTTCACCAAAGCCCCCCCAACAGGGCTGATAAAAAAAAAATTGTAATAGATAATTAAAAAAATAAAATGTAAATAAAAATAATAAAAAAACACACTGACAATCCACTACCCCCTAAAAAATAAATAAAAAAAACTGTCAAAAAAAATATATATAAAAAAAAAAAAACACTGTCACATGAGAATAAAAAAAAGTATCGGTATTCGGTATCGGCGAGTACTTAAAAAAAGTATCGGTATTCGGTATCGGCGAGTACTTAAAAAAAGGAACGGTACTTGTACTCGGTCTCAAAGTATCGGGACAACCCTAGAATATAGGAAAGCCGATAACCGGTACTTCCTGATTACAATTTGATTAGCTTTGATTGGACACAGCTGATCACATGGTAAAGAGCCTATGTCATAATCTCTTTACCAAGATTGGAAATGTGGTGTGTCAAAGCGACACACCGCACCACCGGTCGCCACGCGCCCGAGCGGATTATTCTTCTGAATGTCTTATGAAGTCCAGTTAGGATAGTGGAGCCCCCGCCGGCCATCATTCTGCTGTAGGCCGGGCAGAAAGGAGTTCAAAGATAATTTTAGGTCTGAAGATTATATAAAACCCTATAGACACTTTAGAGAATAAAATAGTGGTAGTTCCAATTTTTTGTCACACAATATTTTCGCAAAAATCACACACTAAAGTTAATCTTGGAGGGCACAAAAACACATTAAATTACCCAATTATTTGGTAAAATATATAAGCCGAGGCTGCACCGAGTAAATAGCCAACATGTCAAACCTTAAAATTTGTGTGCGCCTGTGAAATGGTGATAGACTTCAGCGCTCTATATTTTCTATAGGTGATGCTTTAAAGTCCCCCCCCCCCTATAAGTCATCAGTTTAGTGTTATGGAGAAGGTCTGGTGATAGAATTATCTCTCTCATTCCAGTTTGTGTGTAGGCGCCCCAATGTGTGAGTTTATGTTTGTACATGCGTATAGGTGGGGGTTGGGCTTCTGATTTTTTGGGGGGAGGAGTTATGTGTCTGGGTTTAAATTTAGTTTTGTACAATAAATATTTTTTCCATCACATAGAGCAGCCTTTTTCAACCAGGGTGTCTTGAGGTTTCTTCGGGGGCGCCTTGGCAAAATTCCTAACAATTGCCCCAAAATTGTATACAATCCGGAAGGTGGATGAAGCCTTTTATTTACACAAAGCCTCAGGTTTTCATTGTCACCATTACAACCTTCTAGCTGCCAACCTCCTAACGACCAATGACATCATGTGCTGATAAGGAGGATGTCAGTTGCCTGAATATCATCCTTGTGTGACCCTCCCCTGCCTCTCTCCATCAGCTTTGGGGTCTCATTAGTTGAGTGATGGAGAAAAACTGAGAGAGAAGAGAAACATTGGAATACTAGTCAGTACCAGTTTGCAAAAGTGTATTTGCTTTGGAAGAATAAATCACTTATAATGTTGGGTGTCCTACATGTGTGGATGTTGTTGTATTATGTAGAACTATTAGAATCGTTTTTACATTTAAGATTGGGGTGCCCCAAGATTATCCATAATTTTAAAGGGAGGGCACCTTGACTGAAAAAATGGTTGAGAAATACTGACAGAGGACAAATAGTCTCCTATGTGATGATTGTCTGGTGACAGGTTCTCTTTAATGAGACATCCAGGGTCAAAAAACAGGCCTCAAAATTTCAAGTCATGAGCCACTAGCCAGGCCTTAAGGCCGCGTACACACGATCGGATATGTCTGCTGAAACTGGTCCGCCGAGGACATATCCGATCGTGTGTACAACCTAGCGGACAGGTTTGTCCAGCGGACAAGTTTCAAAGCATGCTTTGAAATTTGTCTGCTGGATACCTGTCCGTCGGACATGTCCGCTGGTTAGTACGCCTAACCAGCGGACATAAATCTCCCGCATGCGTCGAATGGATTCAACGCATGCGTGGAAGTATTTTACTTCCTGGAGTGGTGACGTGGCGGCGTCAACGTCACCGCATCCTCAGCCCGAGGGGATTATCGTTCGATGGTGTGTACACGCCATCAGACCAAAATCCGAGGAGACATGTCCGCTGGAAACGGTCCGTCGGACATGTTTCAGCGGACATGTCTCCCCATGTGTACGCAGCCTAAGAGTTACTTGTCACCAGTTTCCCCACCCAACCCCTCTCCTGTCCCACCCCTAAGTCCGCCCCTAAACACACCCTTGTAACTTATCTCATGAAATTACACTGTTAAATGTTTTAAGCAGAATTAAGTTCCAAAAATAAATATTAACAACTAACTTTAACAATATTAATATAAAGCATATCAGTACCCATCAGTACAGCCCCACTGTGCCCATGAATGCAGCCCCACTGTGCCCGTGAACTATCTACTATCAAACAAGCTGGTATAGGGGGCAGGTGGGACCTTGTTACACGGCGAGGCCGAACACAGACCCAGCTCCGTGACACACAGCGGGAGATGCCTGCTGCATTTGTGATACACAAGAGGAGGAGGAGAGAGAGGTGGAGCGCTGCAGCCTCAGCTCAGTTCAAAGCAGCACCAAAGCAGTCC
>JAJQKJ010000893.1:0-51389 GCA_029574335.1 Rana kukunoris | reverse complement strand
TGCGGGACCTGGTTCGGTCTCTGCTAAGTGGGCTAATTGCGGATCTAGCCGCATCAGGATAGAGCGTCTGCGCTCGACAGAGCAAGCGGTATTAGCGCTGCCCACCAGGCATATGGCCCTTTGGGCCCACCCACGTAGTTGGGTTAGATCGACCGTCTGGCCAGTGGTTGCAGCTTGTTCTGCCATATTCAGGATCTTTGTCAGTGGTCCAAAAAGATCCAGCACACGATCTTGTATGGACTTAAAAGATCGGTCTATCCCCTTTTTGGGGAACTTCCCAGACTTTTGCAAATATTTTGATAGAATGGGATCTATCTCTGGTGTCATGACCGTTTTCATTGGAATCTGAGGGCGAGGACATTCCGCTCTCAACTTATTACGGTTGGGTCTGTCCAATGGTCTGCGGGCCCAAAGCTCCACGTACTGTGCTACGTGGGGTAAAGGAGCCCAATCCCCAGAACGGGGGTGTGATATGGCGTCCGGGTTGAACAATGGTTCGCCCAGGGCGTCCACAATGTCATTGCCCTGATTGTCAGGGTTGGCGTCCTGTAGGAGCGCCGATGCCCCCGCATCCTCTACTTCGTAATACTCAGACTCTGAGACTTCGGACCCATCCGTCTCAGCGGACGAGTCCTCGTCTGACTCGATTATGTATGAGTCGGGTTTGGTCCGTTTGGCGGAACCATGCCTCTTAGATGACTCCCTGAGGCCCAGGGGTTGAGAGGAGTCTAAAGGATGCGTGGGGTGGCAGTCCGTGTGGGGAGCTGCTCTATGCACATTTTTTACTTCCCCTGCCGGGGAGTCATAGGCCGTCCCAATATGTTTCCTCTTCTGAGAGGATTTACCCTTAGTTACGGGTTCAGGGGGGGCCAGGGCTTTGTGAGCTCCGGAGGGGGCGGCAGTTGCAGCTAATGCTGCTTGAATAGATCTGCTAATGAGCTCTTGGAGTTGAGCAGCATTAAAGGTTTGAGCTGGTGCTAGTGTCAGCTCCTCATCAAGGGTGGGAAGAGAGCCCTCGTCTGTCATGTTGTGTACCCACAAAGGATTGCTAGCCAGCTGTATAAATGAGAAGAAGGAATAAATTCCTAGGGAGCTGTAGCTGACTAACTAGAAAAGGGGAATCTAACTAGCTCACTCACTCAGGCTCTTACCTCCGACCACAGAAAGACTGGTTTGCGGTGGGAGGAGAGCCTGGGAGGAAATTACACTCCAGGGGCGAAGTCTCGCGAGACTATGGCCCCTTGAGCCCTTATAGGCTAGCAGCTGAGATGAGCAGTGTGGGTGAAGTCCGCCCTAGCAAGATTACAACTTGAGATGTAGCGTCGAAAGTGAACGCGTCACTCAGTTTGAGATGTTGCGTCGAAAAACGCGACCTTCTTGCAAAAAGCCCGCAAAGCGCGGTGTGTGCGAGGGGGGGGGGGAGGAGGATAGACTGTTATGTGAGGAGAATAACTGAAATATTCACAGGCATAGGGAAAAATGGACCGGAATAGCGGGATTACCGCAGTATTCCGGTCGCAGATGAAAGTGAGATACAATCATTTAAACAATATTTACAGTATAATAAATTACAATAAAGTAAAGTTATTGCAATTAAAGAGACTTAAACAATACTTATCTCATGCCATGAGCAGAAAGAAAGAGGAAGAACCAAAGGAGGACAGTCCATATATAGAGACTAGGAGGGGAGTGGCTAAGGCCCAAGGACTGCTGGGATATGTAGTTCATACAGTTTTTTCTTTTTATTTACTACGTTAAAGTGATTTTGCACTATCTGCTATGAGCATTAATAAAGAAAGATTAATGCATAAGATATGAGCCTCCTGTCTGACGTATAATTTGCATTATCATACCATACTCACCCATTGTGACATCCCACAAAGGGCTGCTCAGCGATTTTAGTGATAGAGATGGAAGAGGATGTACTACGCACTCTTAACTATAGATGGCGTTTGTTATGAGTTTGTTATGAGTATTTCCAAACGGCTCCGGCGCCCCCGCACCTCTGGTCAAATGCGGTACTACACATCCCATTAGCTTGAATTCTGCTCGTTTTGCGACACAACACTTGCAAACCGAGTCAGTTTTTTTTTAAAGTTGCTTGTTATTCAAAATGCTCGTTAACCGAGTTACTAGTAAACCAAGGTTCCACTGCAATAATATACACTGTTCTCCTATGCATGTAAAGCAGAATTCTGCAACCCCCAAGATCTCAGTGCCTCATCTTATCACATAACCAACAAGAGATGCTTTGACAGTAGTGTTGAGTGGAATACACCATATTCCATTTCGCGATATTGCGCGAATATATAGAAGAATATTCGCGAATATTCGTGATATTTTATCAAAAAAAATTTTTGCGAAATTTCGCTAATGCGAAAATGATTGCGAAATTCTCATAAACGGAGATCATTTCCTGTATTACTAAACTAATATGCACTAAACACTAACTCTACACTAACTCTACTTAAAAGAAAGGAGAATAAGGGGGCAAAAGAAGGGCAGAGAAGATAATCGCGCAATATTCCTTTTGCTGAATGTTCGAGTTACTCTGATTGGCTCTGATGCAAAAGAAGGGCCGGGTAGCTGATGCGATTCTTTTATGTTGCCGAAAATTCGCAATGCGAATTTTTGGCAACATAAAAGAATCGCATCAGCTACTCGGCCCAGGGTCTCTCTCTAATCATACCAGCAATGCTTTTAGACGTCGATGGAGATCACTAGGATGTGATCTGTTTTAAAAATAAATTTGAAAAAATACGAATATTCGCCATAGTGAATATTCGCCGCAATATTCGAGTTATTCGCGAATACTCGAATATGCAATATTCGTAGCGAATATTCGCAATGCGAATATTCGTGAGCAACACTATTTGACAGGTGATAGAGATAGTGAGTTAGTGATAGAAATGCTTTTGGGGGAAAAAAAAAATCAGTTACCAAATGAGAAATAACAAGAAGCATTGCAAATATACAGAATAATATAAGACAAACTACCTCCAACTTCATTGGTAACCTGCCCATTGCAATGTGTAGAGAACAACCCCGTTAGCATTTATTTGCCATGATAAATATGTACATTTCCAAAACAACTTATTCCTTATAAATTGTCTTTTGTTCTGGAATAAAATACAATACTACAACTGAAACTGCTGTTATTACTATTTATGAATTATATGTATTTGCAACAGTAATGTATAATAGATTTTTAGCTTAATTTCCTTTGCATTACTTGATGAATGCTTTCACCGGTTTAATTAATCAGTGCTCTACAAAACCCATCGTTATATAATAACAATAACAATATATAACCAATTTGTTTTGCGTTTGTAATTTTATATGCTTCTTCAAATGGAATTATAATATAAACATAGTTTTATCAAAATGTGAAAACTGAGCCTCTTGCATGCAGTTACAATTTTAAGCCTTGCCATTTAAAAAAAAGTATAATTTTATAAATAGCCTCAAAAACGGACGCCTTTGGAAAAGCGAATTTGAATTGTAAAAGAGAGTGGAGTGAACATCAACACTTGTCATGACCAAGCCAAAATTATTGCCATTTAAAGAGGAAGTAAACCCTGATGAGTTTTACTTCCTCTTTATTCCCCTGCAAAGTAAAAGCATAATGGACTAGTATGCATCACATACTAGCCCATTATGTGCCACTTACCTCCAAATGAATCACGCAAAGTCCCTGCTGGTGGCCGTGGCCATCTTCACCCCTCTTCCTTCCGGGGGCCATAGACTGTGACTGGCCGGAGTCAAATGCGCGCAGGAGCCAACAGTAACAGTACTGGCCCTTTAGAAGCGGCACGATCGTGCCCTTTTCTTCAGTGTGCATGAGCTGATGTAGTTGGTTATAGCATATATGGTAAATACCTCCTAAACCAGGCAGGTTTAAGAGTGATTTCTAGTACCTACAGGTAAGTCTTATTATAGGCTTACCTGTAGATAAAAGTGGTGCAGCAATTTCTATGCTATAGTTTCTTGTATTTTATTTTGGATACTGAAAAATGCTGGTTACCTGGCTGTAGTCCAATGGCAGATCTGGGAGAAAGAAAGTCAATTGAAAAAAGAAGATTTTGCATAAAATACAGTTCCTTGCAAAAGTATTCACCCCCCCCCCCCCCCCCTTGGCTTTTTACCTATTCTGTTACATTACAGCCTTTATTGCAATGTTTTTTTTTTTAATATAAGTTATATGTGATGGATCAGAACACAATAGTTTAAGTTGGTGAAGTAAAATTTGAAAAATAAATACATAAAACTATTTTAGCTGCGTAGATCCGAAGGCGTACTAACACGTAATCCAGTCGAATTGAAGCCCGCAGTTAGACTGACAGGACTCCAGGGGGAAGGAAGAGGAGCTCGGCCACGCTACAGCCTGGGAATGGGAAGTTGGGGCCCCCCAGGGTAGCTCGGGGCCCCAAGCAATTGTTTGCTTTGCCTGTCCTGTAGCGACGGGCCTGGGCAGAAGTGACGTTTTGACATCACTTCCGCTATGCAGTGATATGGAGACGGGCAGGGCCATCTTCCCCTCAATAGCCTCCCTACCCAGGTAAGGGACAGATCGGATCGCCTCCGCTGCTGCCAACAGCTCCGGTAGGCGGCGGAGGGCACCGGTGAGCACCTTTCCCGCCGCAGAAACCACTTTTATCTTGTAGCGGACCGCCCGCTGAAGAAGAGGATACCGGGGTTATGGCAGCTAGCTGCTACCTGCAGCACTACCCCCGCAGGAGCCGCTGGTTTGATTTGGGATTGGCGTGTTACCTTTCTTAGCATGTCTAGGGGTATGATGAAAGCAGGTTAAATGAGCAATGATCAAATGTCCAGTCAGCAAGGTGTCGTTTTCTGTGCTTTTATGTCGCCAACACTGCAACAGGTAACCTCAGGTAAAGACAGAATAGTGAAGAAGAAGAAGTTGCAGATTTCAGGCCTCAACAATAAGAAGCAGTCCTGCTTCAACTCTTACTCTCTCAATACGTCGCCACTCCAGCCGGAGTGGGTATAGCGCACCCAGACAGTCTCTCTCACAGAACTGGCAGCCGGGATGCTGCTTGGAACCCTGAGAAGGAAGCAAACCTCTGCCACAGGCTTGGCTCAATAGAGTTTAGAAGAATGTGTCCTCTGCCACAGGCCCTTGCTTTGGAAAAAGTAACTTGATGGAGCAATTCCTTCTCAGTAAGCATCTGACTTTTCAGGTCATTGACTGACAGGTTGCAAAATAACAAACTCCCAGTGTTCAGTTACCTTGATCCCTGATGGTTCGCCAAGGCCCTATTGGATCGCCTGCCTCCGGGATTTCCTCAGACTGACACCCCACCGTACAGTATAACTCGCTTGGGATCTTCTCACAGGGGTGGGGTCCCAGTAAATCACTGGGGCCCTTTTGCAGCTCTAGTCGCTCCAGGCCATGTGGGCCCTGAGTCAGAAGCTCCGCGTAGCACGTGCGCCCGGCCTGGTAGGCCATCTCGCCGGGGCCCGTGATGTGCGCACACCCTAAAGGTGGGTGCTGCACCCGGAACCAACTTTGCACGAACCCCTGACGCCCCGCTGGTATCCTCCAGAAATACCCTTCCCCTGTATGCCCCGCAAGGGAAAAATTCCTCCAATTGGCTCTTGGCAGGAAAGTGTTCTCAGTGAACTCCACTGCTGCCACCTGTTGTTTCAAGATGGGAAAACATCATTGAAACGCAGGATGGAACAACAGGGCAGCACAGCACTAAACTAGCACAATTAAATGGATGAGAGCTGAATAGGTCTCTCACCCCCCTCTAAATTTGAATGCCGCCCGTACTTAAAAGTACAGGGGCGCTACATACCATAACAAAAGTATTCCTTGTCAAACAGCTGACGTATTCCTGCAGCGGCACTCTGGCATGGTAATTAGCAATGCTCAAATATTTTTGTACCTACACATTTCAAATAACGTAAAAAATAAATAACCTTCTTGAAATTACTGTAGGACCCAATGAAAAGATCGTAAATAACATTCAGGGCTCAAGTCCTGCGGGAACGATTGGGAACAGAGTCCCTTTTCATTCTTCCACAGCAATAACGCAGTTCCCTATGCAGGACTAGAGCAGCTGAGAACAGCCAAGCCGCCTGAGCCAATCCTTCACTAAGCGGCGATGCCCAGCTCAAGTCACTGTAAGGGGCAGGCGAACCTTAGTAATCCTTTATGTTACTGGCTGCTTCCTGTATATGGATTCATCGGGTAGTGTGTGGGTATTCCGTCACTTCCTCGATATGAATCCATATACAGAAAGCGGCCAGTAACATAAAGGATTACTAAGGTACAGTGGATCGAAAAAAAAAAAAACATGCGGTTTAGTAATTATGCATATGAGCGTATATTTTTTTTTTTTTGGTGTGGGAGTGGATCTTCGGTGGGAGTTCCCACACTTTTTTCCCCAGGACTTGACCCCTGATAACATTGTACAATGGACAGCAACACAGGGAAGTGTACAAAGTAATGGCTAGACCTCTGGACACCACCATCACTTCCACCTGGAAAAAAAATCTCTCACCTTGGCATAACTCCTCTTCACAGTTATTTATTTCATACAGCCAACAAGTACTGTATTTCGTAAGCCATAACCAGTCTCTACCTTAAATGTGGTACTTTTGTCGGTGCATTGATCTTTAGTAGGTGTGTTTTCCACTTGGAAATTACTGTCCCTTTATAAACATAGTTTAGATGTACCTGAACATTTTAATTTTCATACCAATGGAAATGGGATTATACTCCGCTAGTATGCTGCTTTATGAAGCTCTTTAACTTACACTATGCTATGATGTTATCTCTACTAAACAATATTGATATCAGATTAAACTTCATGGATGTGATTTACCTAGGCGGGAAATGAGATAAAGAGCAGTGAAGTGAGGTGAACCTATGTTCCCTCCACATGAAATGTCCTGCCATACGAGGTACTTACGAGGGAAAAAATCTGAACATTTCCTTGATTTGACTGGATATTTAAAGGGAACATGAATGCGTTCCGATATTATGTGGCCACCCAAAACCTAGTTCAGGTTTCTGATGCAGCTGGAGTTGGCTACTTTATTGGTTGCTAGTGTTGGATAAGTTAAAGAGGTTGTAAACCCCCCAAAAAAGTTCATTATGAAATACATACCTTAGAACAAAACCTGCACACAGCTGACATCTTTCCCATCTGGCGATGTGATTGGCGGGAGCCGCAATGACGTTACTCCTGCGCATGCGCAAGGGAACTGCTGGTCACAGCACAGGCCCTAAAGAAACATCATGGGCGGCCGTTTCTTCAGAGTGCATGCTCTAATGACCTAATCGGCGCAGTATACAATAATTATCTCCTAAACTGTGCAAGTTTAGGAGATATTTACAGTACTTATAGGTAAGCCCTATTGTAGGTTTAACTATACTGTAGGTACAAGCACACCAGAGGATTTTATTTTATTCTTCTACAGATCCAGGCACTGATAATTCTCAGCAAAGTTACTTCCCAGTAACCCCTATGATCCATTTATTATCACTCATTAACAATAACAGAACAAAAAAAATAGGAATGCCTTTCAAAAAATTGATGATGCGCAACAAACTAATGCCGCGTACACACGATCACTTTTTGTGATGAAAAAAAAACGACGTTTTCAAAAACGTCATTTAAAATGATCGTGTGTGGGCAAAACATCGTTTTATGTCTTCAAAAAAACGACCAAAAAAAAAATTCGAACATGCTTGAATTTTTTGTGTCGTATTTCAAAATGTCATTTTTTGTGTCATAAAAAGTGATCGTGTGTGGGCAAAACGACATTAAAAACAACGTTTTTAAACCCGCGCATGCTAAGAAGCAAGTTATGACACGGAGCTTCAATGGAAAAGAGTGCCATCGAATGTGGTGTTCGTCACCATGCTTTGCTAGAGCATTTTGGAAAAACGATGGTGTGTATGCAACGTCGTTTTGGAAAATGAAGTTTGAAAAACGTCGTTTTGTTTCGTCACATAAAACGTTGTTTTTTTTCATCACAAAAAGTGATCGTGTGTACGCGGCATCAGGCTCACCAGTCCTTGCTGTATGACCTTCATTCCTTCATGCACTGCTGTGTGCTCAAACTACATACCAGGCTATTCGCTAAACCCTATCTGCCCATTTTATTGCCTCCATTTTCTGCCTTGTCTGCCTGCTCCATTTTCCATCCACCATGTCCATCCCATCATACTCCTACACACCCTTTCTGCTCCATCATCTGCTTACTCTTCCAATAAAGTCTTCTACCTGACTTTCTTTCTTCATGACTCTGTCCGCCCTATCTCCAGTCCTCCTATTACCACTTGCTCCACTTTATGTCCTGCCCTCTTTCCTTATCTTTAGGCCCAGTTTGCTCTACCCAATTGCCATATGCTGTACAATACTGCCCACATATTCCTTTGCTGTGCCAGCCTCAATACCCTGCCTGCAATAAAACCAATATAGAACTATGTTTGCCAACCTATGGTTTCAAAGAAGAGTGAAGCTAAATGGCCTGTCTTCCATCAGTGGTACATTCAAAAAGTGCCAACCGGCAGCAGAGAACAGTGTGTATTCCCTGTACAACCAGCATGTGCAATAAGCATGCGCGCCACACTTAAAGGGACACTAAAGGTCTTTTTTTTTTTAAATAACAAACATTCATACTTACCTCCACTGTGCAGTTCGTTTTGCACAGAGTGGCCCGAACGTCCTCTTCTGGGGTCCCACAGCAGCTGTCTCGGCTCCTCCCTGCAAGAGCTAACCCCCTCTGGGAAGCTCTCTCCGGAAGGGGGGGGGGGGGGTTACCCTGCAGGCGTGCTCCTGTGTGTTATTATACACTCTGCATGGCTGTCGAGCGTATGACTCGGCCCCGTCACTGAATTTCATTGACAGCAGCGGGAGCCAATGACTGCACTGCTATCAATCTATCCAATGAGGAGCCGATCAGCCATGGGGAGAACAACACAGGATCGCACCCACCGAGATGCGGGCTAAGGTAAGTAAAATGGGGGCTCGTGAGGGCCCGGGAGTGAAAAAACACAAAGCTTTACAACCCCTTTAAGAACGCTTTGCACTTCTGCAATCAAGAGTTTCTAAAAGTTTGAGAATCGCTGCTCAAGGTACTCCTTGAGATGTTTATTGGTCTATAAGGTTATTTAAAGTAAATAATGGCAACTAATAACTGTAAAGAAAAACTTTCTTTACAGTAACTTGTTACTTAATTTTCTTTTCAGATTTTACATTAGTTCCACAGATATGGAAAATTTTACAAAAAGAGTGGGAACACCCAAAGATGGGTAGAGCACACCTAAACCTTTAAAGTGAGCAGGAACAGAGTAAGGAGCCATGTAGAAAGATCTTACCTTTGGACATACGATACCAGGGGAAAATTTTGTAGCGCTACCACCATGAGGGCCGCTTACAGAATCTGTACCCCACTGGTGGCTCCGACCCTGCAAGTCCTCCATGGTGCTTCGCCAGACAATACCGATTCGACTCTGTGGGAGGGGTCGAATCTGTGATGTCAGGTAAAGCACCGTGAGTCTAGATCTGCGGTGTATGAGCTGGTGATTTGATACATGCTGTTTTTATTGTTATTTCTTGTAAGTGTGACTTTTTAGGGGGGCTTTTTTAATACATTTAAAAGCAGAGAATACTATGGTACTTGTGTTTTTTGTTTCATGTACTTTACTCCTGGAAATATAAGTGGAATTGATTATTGAAAAGCGAGTGGAGGAAGGTGTTGTTTGGAGACAATTCAAACGTTGATTATCCACACAGAGGTGCAGTCTGGGGACTGTAGGAATTACTACCATTGGTAAAGTGGATTGATCGTGGTGGACACGAGGAGTGATCTGTCTATGATTTTTATACTCATCCTTGAGGTGATCAGGCATTTTAGCAGGTGGTGGTGTGCACTCAGGGCTGGTGCAAGGATTTTTGATACCCTAGGCCAGTGTTTTTCAACTCCAGTCCTCAAGGCACACCAACAGGTCATGTTTTCAGGCTTCCCAATATTTTGCACAGGTGATTTGATCAGTTTCACTGCCTTAGTAATCACCACAGCCATTTCATCTGAGGGAAATCTTGAAAACTTGACCTGTTGGTGTGCCTTTAGGACTGGAGTTGAAAAACACTGCCCTAGGCGAAACCTAATTTTTCCTCCCGCCCCCCCCCCCGGCTCCACCCCTGACTTCACTCCCTTTGCCCTGCCCATGTATACCCCACATTTTTAATGACTGCTACTATTTTGCATGCAACACTTTGGTAGACTAGCTAATTGTGGAAAGTCTGACCTGTGCCAATCAAATAGTCTGACATGTGCCCATCAAATAGTCTGACCTGTGCCCATCAAATAGTCTGACCTGTGCCCATCAGATACAGTCTCACCTGTGCCCATCAAATACAGTCTCATCTGTGCCCATCAAATACAGCCTCACCGGTGCCTATCAAATTCAGCCTCCCGGTGCCCATTAATGCCGCTTCACCTGTGCCCATCAAATAGTCTCACCTGTGCCCATTAATGCCGCTTCACCTGTGCCCATCAAATAGTCTCACCTGTGCCCAAACGCAGTTTCACCTGTGCCCATTAATGCCGCTTCAGCTGTGCCCAAACGCAGTCTTACCTGTGCCCATTAATGCTGCTTCATCTGTGCCCATAAAATAGTCTCACCTGTGCCCAAACACAGTCTCACCTGTTCCCATTAATTGGCTCCGCTCTGACACACACATGTCAGAGTGGAGAGTGGAGAGCAGAGATCGTCAATGGGGAGGGGGCTAGGTGGGGTGCTGGACACAGGACACATGTCACTGTTAGAATGATCTCCGTTCCGAGTCAGAGGCTCAGAGTGCAGAGCGAAGAGCCGGCTGGGGGGGTGAATCCACTGCAAAAATGTCAGAGGCGGAGAGTGGCAGGGGAGATGTTCTGCACACTGTGGACACATACAATGTCAGAGCGGAGACCGGGAGTGGGGGGTGGGGGCGCTGCCCTGCTTCACACATGTCAGAGGCTCAGAGGAGTCAGAGCGGCTGCCTGGTGCATAGTATTATTGGAACTGCAAGCTCTGTCTACAGTGGCCGGGCGCTCTAGGTGGCAGTGCGCTCTAGGCCATGTGTGCACTGAATATTGGATCCATTTAAATACGATTTTATACAGCGGTGACAGCTTTGGAAACCTACATATGAACTGTTTTTTTTTTTTTTCATAAATTGCTTTATGGAATGTAGAATTATTTGTTTATATAAGATTTATAGAAATTCAGCGCTGCACTAATTTCACAACATTAATAAACACAAGCATGATAGTAATCCTGCAGCAAAATCCTGGTGGTTTTATCCTAAATGTCCATGTCTCTAAAGTGCAGCTGACAGCTCATGCGGGTGGATTCCAGCATTCGTAGCCTATGGGAACAGCAGGGAACATGGGAGATTGGAGATGACGTCACTTCCGGGTACAGGGGGAGAGGAGGCGGCTTCACTTTCATAGCATGCTTGCTCCTTCCTCAGGCCGACACATTTATTTGAGCTGTGTACACCTCCAGGGTCTCTCCTCATACAAGTGCTGAGTTTTTTTTATCCTGTTTTTCTTCCCCAGTTGGCTGGTATTTGTAGTTAAAAACAGTCCAACTGAATGCAGATCTGGGCTCCCTGGACTACATGTCCCAAGATGCTTTACTCTACTCTTAGAACTCATTCACTCTATCTTCAGGATATGACAACACAGAGTCTGGGCTGAACACTAGGAGAGAACAGCTTCAGAGCAGCAATGCTATACAGTGTCTCCTGACAATACAGGCAACATTAGCCAGCTCCTAGCTACACTACACATACTGCTTTTTTGGTGAACATGCTTTTTTACCAGATAAAAATTTAGCGTTGAAGTTATAGTAGTGTAAAAATTTCATAGTATGTGTTATGTCAAAATTAAAGGAGCAGTCCAGCCTAACACTAAAATCACTACAGTTATAGACATCCATGATCTAACACTAACCTATCTAACCCTATAAAGAAGAAATCAGTATAACTTTTCTGAAGCCAATCCGACCTGATCCCACACTGAGCTGTCAGCTGTAGCTGTGGCTTCACTGTGGAGGTGGGTGCAGAGGAGGCAGCCAACAACGGAAGCCCCATAGTAAGTCTATGGTTGACATCACTTCCCATTAATTTCCCAACCGTTATCGGCTGTGTCCTCTGTACACATGGTCGTTTTTTTGCGATGAAAATAAACGTTGTTTTTTAAAACGTCATTTAAATTGATCGTGTGTGAGCAAACCGTCGTTTTTTGTCTTCCAAAAAACGACCAAAAAAAAATTCCAACATGCTTGAATTTTTTGTGTCGTTTTTCAAAACGTCGTTTTTTTTCACAAAAAGTCACCGTGTGTAGCAAAAACGTCGTTTAAAACAACGTTTTTCAACCCGTGCATGCCCAGAAGCTAGTTATGAAGCGAGCTTCAATGGAAAAGAGTGGTGAGCGTAACCTCGCTTTTTGTGAAAAAAACGATGGTGTGTATGCAACATCGTCTTTGAAAAGTGACGTTTCAAAAACGTCGCTTTTTACTTCACAGAAAACGTCGTTTTTTTTCATCACAAATGATCGTGTGTACGCGGCATTAGGCTGAGCTTCTCTTTTAATACTAAAATCACTGTAACAGTTACAACAACATACAGTACAGTCAGATAACCTATTGCATTAAATAGTAACATCTTCTACAATATATACTTTATTCATATAAATTATTAACATTGTGAAGGGTCTGACATGACAACATGCCTTTGGGTTAACTCATTTCATTTTCAACCACAAATATGTTTCATCTTACTCAATTACCCTGTGGTTTTGAAATCCTTCATAATTATTCCCATACGTTGTCATCATACTTGCTTAGTGAGATTGAAATAAGCATTCTGACAGCTTAAAGGGGAGTTCCACCCACAATTTCACTTTTTAAATATAAATACCCCTGTAATACACAAGCTTAATGTATTCTAGTAAAGTTAGTCTGTAAACTAAGGTCCGTTTTGTTAGGTTGTTACAGCATTTAGATACTTTATCAAACAGAAATTGACTGGGGCCATCTTAAGTGTGGGCATCATGAAGCCAGACTGTATGACTTCCTGGATTTCAGCTTTGCATTTCTCGCACATGCTCAGTGCTGCACAAGCAATGCAATAGGTTTCAGTCAGGTTTGCAAGGACTACTGGGAAACATGATGCCTATCCCAGAAACCCTTGCGAATAGCCATGTGACTTAATAGCCTAGGCTAATAAGGAGGAGGAAGTAATGAAGGACTACAAAATAAAAGGTATTTACAAGCAACAAAATAAATAAAAATTGTCCATTCTAAACACTATGAGATTAGGGCATGCGGCACAGACAAACATAAAAAAATGGGTGGAACTCCACTTTAAGCATGCCTTCCAATGACTGATGTGAAAACTCTAATTTCTCAGAATAAATCTTGGAGGAAAATTTGTGACATGATAGTTTAACGTAATTTACATAAGCATGTAGAAGCATTTAAAGAGTTGGCCAATACAAATCTAAAGTTCATGTTTCTGAATCACATTCCAGTGTCTTGTCTATTGGGGATTTCAGCAAGGACGCTTTGGCAGCTTAACTGGATAGTCCCATTACAAAGTGGTCTCAGTGCCCCTACTGGATTTTTTTTTTGTATTTTTTTAAAAAAACACCATTTGTGCCGGCGTGGTTGTGAGCATGCGCATAAGGGTGCTTGCTGTTTCATGCATCCACGTCACGGCAACGTCACAACGCATGCACAGTTCGTGATACGCCGGGCGTAAAACAATGCACCATGCTCGGACCATCATTTGCATGGGGTCACTTCCACCTACGCCGGTCTGCGCTTTCAAAACCTACGCCACGCCGACGCAGCGTTGGGAGCAATAGCTTGCTGAATGCAGTGCTTGCCTCTCCGTGCTGTGTAGGCGTAGCGTACGGCCTTTGTGCTATGGCGCTGTAATGTGCGCCCACTCTCTGTGAATCTGTGCTATATACTTTTATGTTTATATAGGAACAAGATGACGTCATCTTATCATCAACAGGATCACAAAGAGAGCAGGAAGAGAGCTCAGGGGGTTAATAGCTTTAGGTCTAAGGTTGAAGTACTGCACACTGAAGAAGGTCCAGATGGGCGCCTTTCGCTTTCTGTCTTCTCCTTCTTTGACAAATGTCCTTGCATTGTTTTTATAGCAACACAATCTGGGAGTGGGAGAGAGGTGAATAAATGACAGGATATTCTACATTCAAAGAACACAGTGCATTCTGTGAAAAACAATGCAAGGACTTTTGTCAGTGGAAGAGGGGAAAGGTTGTTGAGGGTGCCTGTTGAGACCTTCTTTGATGTACTTCAATAATAGAACATAAGCTAATATGTTTGGTGTTGAGAAGAGGACATTCCCAAAAAAGGTTAGACACTGGAGTTTGCACATTCTCCCTGTGTTTGTGTGGGTTTCCTCCCACACTCTAAGGCCTCGTACACACGAGCAAATTAATCTGTTCAAATCGGTCTGACAGACCGATTTGAACAGATCTGTCTGCTGGGCTGTTTTGGTTTGATCGCTGTACACACGATCAAACCAAAATCCCCGCCGGCAAACAGCGCGGTGACGTGGCGATGATGTTGACGCCGCCACGTCACTGCACCAGGATGTAAAACACTTCCGCGTATGCGTCTAACCGGCGTGAGATGCCGTCAGGATTTTCAAATAAAAAGCTTGGGAAAGGAGAAGTTGCTGCGTGGCAAAAAGGGAAAATGTTGGCACTAAAGTGGCGGGACAAAAAGGACATTTCCCTTATGAGCACAGTGCATAACACCTCGACCTTCATGGTCCATACCAGAGGTGGAAAAGATGTAAGAAAGCCACAAGTTCAGATCCTACTGAAAAAAAAAATGCCAGGTCTATGGTCCATGCAGACTTTTTGTGGAAGGTGGCAGAACAGATTTTTCTAAAACACCAACGGCGGTAAACCGTTCTGGACGACAGGCTTCTGGTGTTGTAAATCCTGAGCGCCTGACTGGTCGTCATTTTTTGGACTATGTACCACCCACTGCAAAAAAAAACAGCACCCACACGGATGTGTGTGGTTTGCTGCTCCAAGCGCGACAACTGCGGAAACAAAATCCGCAAAGAAACGCGCTTCTGTTGTCTCGACTGCGATGTTGGACTTTGCGCCATTCCTTGCTTTAAAGATTTTCATACCCGAGACATTTACAAAATAATGATTTTGCACCCTTGTTTGACCCCCCCAAAAAATCAGAGTTTATGAATATATTATTTGTTAAAATGTATTGAATAAAAAGTATTGTTATTATTTGTTATTATTTATTATATTATAATTTATGATTTTGTGTTTCAAACTTTGTCATAGTCTACTAGAGACTCTGGTTTGGACAGATTTAGGTGAGTTATTCCCAAGAATTGCAAGCCTGCAATCTAAAACGCCAAATTTCAATGCAAAATAATGGTACCGCTTTCAGCACCTAAAATCTGAAAGAATCATACCACCAGGGAGGTTAAGAAGCAGTTTGAAAACAGCCTATGAGAAGGCCCAAGCTAATTCGGATGAACGTGAGCAGAGAAACAAAATAAACTTTGACTTGAAAGTCAGGATACAAGACTTGCAGCCAGGAGACCGAGTGTTATTGAGAAATCTGGGTATCCCAGGAAAGCATAAATTAGCTGATCGGTGGAAGTCACAGCCATTCATTATATGCAAACATTTACCTGGTCTCCCAGTATACCAGATCCGACCAGAAGGAAGTGTGGGCCCTCTAAAGACTTGGCACAGGAATCACCTGTTACCTCTCACTAAAGCTATCCGAATACCTTCTGCATCTGCCTCTTTGGAGTTGCTCTTGACCTCCAAATCACCTGGACCGGTCACCAGATCTCAGTTGACACATCCAGATACAGAGGATGAAGAGTCAACAGATGAATGGATAGGGTCAGAGTGGTTATAGTCCTCTCAACCAGTGCCCAGTACTTCTTTCCTGCCCTCACCTGAAGTGACAAATAGTGGGACACTCCAACCAGAGGCCCCTAAATTTGTACCTCACAATACTTAATGCAGAAGACAGTGAGATTGAACCTATCCTTCCTGAGCCTATAATTCCTAAGAAACAGAGGGAAAGAAGAGTCATTCACCCACCCAAGAGACTGACGTATGACCATTTGGGGGAATGCTCTGAAGAGACTATTATCACTTCCAAAAGATCCAGTACCCTACCTAGTTCTCCCACTGTGAATTTGGTGGGGAACAGCCCCAGCTCACCCCCTGGCACATCTGAGCAAGACACCTCAGTGTTAGTAGGTAGTGGACAGAGTAGCCTGCCCTCAGCTGGCAATTGGTGGGAGGTTCCTCTGTCAGAATTGTGCAATTGCCTAGAGGCAAAAATGTGTAATAGAGCTAAGATTTTGAATATCTTTGGGGACCAAAGACTTTAAGTGGGGGGAGTATGTAGCGTGTTTGCTTCTTAAATGATAAACTAGTGTTAATCCATGACTAATGTTATACATTGGTATTTGGCACCATCTAGTGGTAGGAGATAAAAGGCCCTGTGGTGGCCATCTTGGGTCTCTTCTAGACGTGTGACCTGCTTACAGGGAGCTGTGAGGAGGTGATCCAGAGAGAGGGGCCTACAAAACTGTGGGAAGGATAATCCAGCGATCCTGTGTCACATCCCTGAGCTGAAGAGACAGAGGGATGGGATCAAGAAGGATCCAGAGACATCTGCGGGTTCCAGCCATCCTGTGAAGCTAAGCGGCGTGATTGTGCTGACTGAAAGCAGAATCCAGGGAGAGCCGGAGTGGAGGATTCCAGTCCTTCCAGGCCCAGTGTGGTGAGCAGGCCAGCCGCCCACAGTTGCTTGATTCACTCTAATGCCGCGTACACACGGTCGTTTTTTGCGATGAAAAAAAACGACGTTTTTTAAAACGTCATTTAAATTGATCGTGTGTGGGCAAAACGTTGTTTTTTGTCTTCAAAAAAACGACCAAAAAAAAATTCCAACATGCTTGAATTTTTTGTGTCGTTTTTCAAAACGTCGCTTTTTGTTTCACAAAAAGTCACCGTGTGTAGCAAAAACGTCTTTCAAAACGACGTTTTTCAACCCGCGCATGCCCAGAAGCTAGTTATGAAGCGAGCTTCAATGGAAAAGAGTGGTGAACGTAACCTGTGAAAAAACGATGGTGTGTATGCAAAATTGTCTTTGAAAAGTGACGTTTCAAAAACGTCGTTTTTTACTTCACAGAAAACGTCGTTTTTTTTCATCGCAAAAAACGACCGTGTGTACGCGGCATTACACTTAGACTTACTACCACAGTGTTGTTGGAACTTGTAGTTCCTCGGAGAAAACTTAATTAAGCTGAACTGAGTTACAAATAGGCCTAAGTTCCACACTGCTTTGGGGACTGATATTGTGAGATTAATAGACAATTATACCGGGAGAAACAATAAGTGTGTCACAGCACTAGTTCAGTTCAATACAGCTACGTGTGTATATGCCTCAAGCCTAATTTAGTTATCAAGTGACTGCTGCTGGACGTATATTCCCATGACTATGGTATCCCAGATATAACCTTTACTGCTAGGACACACTGTTTATACTCCCCCTTAAGGGCCAGATTCAGGTAGAGTTAGGCTGGCGGATCAATGGATCCGCCAGCCTAACTGTCACTTTAAGCCGGCGTTTTTGTTTTCTGTAACCAGAAAACAAGAAACGCTGGGTTGGAGTTCCGATGCGATCGGCGCAATTAAATTTCGCCATCGCATCGTTACTTCAACTTAAAAATTGCGCCGATTTACGCTTTAAAAAATATGTTAATGAGCGGGAATCGGCAATTCACGATCTTTTTCAGGCGCGACGCAGCGACTTTACGACATTTTCGGAAGCGATACGCGGCGTAAAGATAAAGCAGCCCCCTAGTGGAATATCCTATGTTAAGTATAGGTGTCGTCATCGCGTCGGAAAAATAACAAATCGCGTCGCTTGCGTAAAACATTCATGAATGGGGATGTGACGTCATTGACGTTCACTGACAGAATTTGGAGCATGCGCACTGGGATGCATTGACACTCGACGCATGCGCAGTACGTTCACCGCGGGATCGCGCTTAGTTTTAATACTACACGCCCCGTACCTGCCCAATTTGAATTCCGCCGGCTCATTTGCGATGCGCTGCCGCAACTTTAGGAGCAAGTGCTTCATGAATAACAGCACTTGCTCCTAAAATTTCGGCAGAGTAACGTAAATGAGAAGCGTTACTCCAGAGCAAAGATGCTCTGATCTACCTGAATCTGGCCCTAAACCTTTAATAATAACGAGACCACAACTGTAACTTGGAGTAAAACTGGCCGTATCAGCCTCCTTTATTTTAGATAACATACAATAATAAATAACATATATAAACCATATAATTCCTGAGAAAAACAGTTCTTCTCATACTAGTGCTGGACTTTGCAGGCACCACTAACACTGACTTGTAAAACCTTTTAACATTATAACATTTTATTGGCACTGCGGTACCTCATCTCTGGTCATAGGCCTCAAGCCGACAAGCTGGCTCAGAGACGACCACTGACCGCGTGCCCCCACTAACCAACATTCCAGCTACACCTTGGTAGACTGGAAACCACACCCCTTCAGAACCCATACCACCTCTGGGTAATGGCATCCATATTTGGGGTAATTTCTTCTCCTGCAAAGTCCAAACACCCGCCACTGCCACGACAGCATGAACCTCGTACCTGCATAAGGAGAAACAAAACACAAGGAAAGCACCCAAAACAACAATTCTCTCAACCATTATCACCACTATCAGCAAGCTCATAACAAAAAGGGAGGGTGGGAACTTTTCTCCCCAGACTGTGTTACCCGGGAAAGGAGGGGGGAGAATTTATAGCCTCTCCTTCTCTACACACTGCACCTCTCATGACCACTCCCCCTGGCTTGTAAGGGTTTCTGTTAACCCCGTCATGCCCGGCCCTACGCCTATGGCTTGTTCTTTTGCTCCGGGCCTCTCTGGAAGGAGTGCACAGATATTTTGCACAATTGAAGTTACTGTTCTATATTGTTCTACATTATTTCATTGATTAGAGAACCCCTCTGGATTACAAATAAGTTAAAGTGCACCAACATATCTACAATAGACTTCACCACTGAGGAACATTCTGGAGTTATCTGGGCCAGGCCTAATTGAGATTACCAGCAACTGTACTAGGGGGAGCTCGCGAGCATAGACTACTTATAGCTACTTGCAGATTTGATAACATTAACCCTTTAGTTTTGCTCTTATTGACTCTGGCAAGGGCCCTTGCAGAGTCAGATATATATATATATATATATATATATATATATATATATATATATATATGTAAACTGCTGTTTGCTCTTTTATCTTTTTACATGCCAAGTACAGTTACCCTTGGTTTACTATATTGACTGTGTGAGGTGTGTTTGCTCCTGAGGACTGCATTCAGAAGGAGGTAACAACATTTTTGCATGTCATTGTGTATTTTACATGTGGTATTGTGGTCCTAGCAACACGTGGGACTCACAATACATTTACATTTGCCTGTTATGCCAAGGGAGGTTTTTTTTAAAGGTGCTGATAGGTCAGAGAGTAGACCCAAAACTAATCAGCAGCTCCTACGAGAGTACCGCTACACAGAGTGCAGGGTTTAGAGGTTTGCTGTGCACAGAATGTAGGGTTCAGCTCTTTTACCTGCTGTACACATCTCACTTTCACCCCTCCTCCCCGACTCTGACCTCTGCACCGCTCTACCCTATTCACCATCTCTGCACACATCTCCCTCCACAGCCCTTGTATCTCCTACCCCCGCCCCCAAAAAAGCTTCTTTACCTATTTGGCCCAGCTCTAGTACCTCCCAGCAGGATAGGCAGCTCCATCTCTCTCTCTCACTTGCAGGGAGATCATTGGATGACATTTATCCCACCATGTCCCACCATGACTGCACGTGGGGCAGGCATGGGTCAGTGAGAGCCACAAGCCATCGAGAGGAAAGTTGTACTTTTAAACACAGAAGGCTTCTGTGTTCTGTGAATGAAAATAATGTTCTTCAGATTATTATTTCATGTAAAAAATAATAATTATTTGTGTACACTACAGTATGTTGGCTTAAAGTAAATTTTAGGCACTAATGGTACCTGCCTTGCATAGCAAGTCTCTCCAGTAGAATTGAGCGGACACCTGGATGTTCGGGTTTGGCCGAACTTCGGAAAAATGTCCGGGTTCGGGACCCGAACTTGACCCCGAACCCGAACCCCATTAAAGTCAATGGGGACCCAGACTTTTGACTACTAAAATTTCTCTAAAAGACTTAGGCCCCATACACACGATCGGACATATCCGATGAAAACGGTCCGCGGACCATTTCCATCGGATATGTCCGATCGGGAGTTTGATCCGATGGCGTGTACACACCATCGGATCAAATTCCCCGCCGCCGGACGGCGCGGTGACGCGGCGGTGACGTTGACGCCGCCGCGTCACCGCACCAGGAAGTAAAACACTTCCGCGCATGCGCCGAATCCATTCGGCGGCGGCGCGGCGGCGGTGGGGGACGACATGTCTGCTGGTAAGTGTACTAACCAGCAGACATGTCGGGCGGACAGATTCCACCGGATGGATTTCAAAGCATGCTTTGAAATCTGTCGGGTGGAGAAATCTGTCCGCTAGCCCATACACACGAGCGGAGATGTCTGCTGAAACGGTCCATCGGACCGTTTTCAGCGGACATCTCCCCTCGTGTGTACGAGGCCTAAGGGAAAGGGCTAGAGGGCTAAGAGCATGGCAAGTACTCTGAAAATAAATATGGATAGGGAAATAACTTAAAATAACATAAAAAATAAAAAATAAAATAATCTTGACAAGCAGGAAACTTCCCCTAAAGCAGTGGTCTCCAAACTGCGGCCCCCATGCTTTTGCATGCCTTTATCCGGCCCTTGGGAATTTCTCCTACAGATGTGAAGCGCTATTCCTCCCAATGATACGGGCGATGAGGCACTTTTCCTCCCACGGACACTAATGATGGGACACTATTCCTCCCACTGATACCAATGATGGGACACTATTCCTTCCACTGATACCAATGGTGGGACACTATTCCTCCCACTGATACCAATGATGGGGCACTATTTCTCCCACTGACACAAATGATGGGACACTATTTCTCCCACTGACACAAATGATGGGACACTATTCCTCCCACTGATACCAATGATGAGGCACTCCTATCTAATGACTCCTAACTAATTCTCTCCCTATAAGCACAATCAGCAACCTTTGCCTAATGTAGCTAATGCAGAGTATGGTACAGCAACATATGCAGTGCTGGTGCAATATGCAGAGTATCTGACAGGAACATATGCAGTGCTGCTGCAATTAGATTTGTGAAGTAGGACTGACTCCTATCTAATTCTCTCCCTATAAGCACAATCAGGAACCTTTCCCTAGGGCCGTGTACACACGATCAGACATGTCCGATGAAACATGTCAGACGGACCGTTTTCATCGGACCACGCTGAAGTTGTCTGTTGGTCTGATGTGTTTACACACCATCGGACCCAAACACGGTGACGTAGAACACAACAACGTGATGAAAAAACAAAGTTCAATTCTTCCAAGCATGCGTCGACTTGATTCTGAGCATGGGCAGGTTTTTGGTCCGATGATTTTGTGTACTAACCATCGAACTTGTCCGACGGACAGGTTTCCAGCGGACAGGTTTCAAGCATGTTTTGAAACTTTGGTCCGCTGGAAAACGGTCCGATAGGCCGTACACACGATCGAACATGTCCGCTGAAACTGGACTGCGGACCAGTTTCAGCGGACATGTTCGATCGTGTGTAAGCAGCCTAATGTAGCTAATTCTATGTAGATCGATTGCTGAGTATTGTAATTTGATTTCTGAAGCAGGAAAATCCTATCTAAATCTGTCCCTGAGAGCAGCTACAGCCTTTCCCTACCCTAGCTAAAGCAGAGTGACGAGCTGTGCTGTGTGCCTCTAGCTTATATAGAGGCTGGGGCACATGCTGCACTGGCCAATCGCAGCCATGCCATTAGTAGGCATGGCTGTGATGGCTTCTAGGTCACACAAGTAAAACCAATTGCCATTGGCTGCCGTGCAGCGCACCATTACATTGCCGAACTCCGAACCCGAACCTGAACTTTCAGCAAATTATTCGGGTTCGGGTCCGGGTCCAAAAAAAAACAAAAGTTCGGTACGAACCTGAACTTTACAGTTCGGGTTCGCTCAACCCTACTCTTCAGGTTCTCTAAATATTTCCCTGTGTTCATTTAGCGTGCCCCTGGACCCTCAAAACTCAGGGTATTTTTTTTTGCAGAAACCAAGCTGCTTTGGTTATGGAATCTGGACAACCCTCCTATCATACACCACACTTTGAACCCAGTATTGTAAAGGGTGACCCCATGAATTAAAAATTGTAAGTTCATTTGGTCAGGCCCTGTGTCCCTTCTTTGTTGTTCGTTATGCTTTAACCCTAGTATTTGATTTAGCAATTGTTCCAGACTATAAATGGCTACATAACCTAATGTTGTTTTATAATGTAAAAGAATGGTACATCCTGATAGAGCCTATATAATTTTCTATGCCTGTTGCATTATTTCGTTTAACTGGAAATAATGATTAGTGCTTGTGGGTTACAAATTGCTCTCTCCAGCGTAAACATGGCAGCTCACCAAACCTGCTGTAGTTTGGCTACATTTTATTTTAATTCTAAACCTGGGCGATAAACAAGTGTTATGTATACGATGCCCTACATATTCATGATAGTCACACCCCTAACATGGGAAGTGGTTACATCCAAAAGGCTGTGTCATCAGACACACCTCTCTAATACTGCACCCACATAGCTCAATTATGAGTAGAAACTGGACAAAGTGTGCCATGCCACAAAATATATCCTAATTACCACTTTTAAGAAGATGCAATATACAGGTTGCTGGAATGTATGACCAATGACAAATTTATCTTACGTATAAAGAAGTCTCAACCTCAAGCTTATTAGGATAAACTTTGCAAGTTAAAGGGTAAGGGCACTTTTACATAGTGGGGGTTATTTACGAAAGGCAAATCCACTTTGCACTACAAGTGCAAAGTGCACTTGAAATTGCACTAAAGGGTGCACTTGTAAGAGCAATCGCTGTAAATCTGAGGGGTATATCTGAAATGCCCTGCTCCTCTGCTCCTTTTACATCCCCCCACAAGAGTGCCCTCTGCCCCCCATCTCCATGGCAATGTCCTCTGCTCCTTTAACACCCCCCAAAATAGTGCCCTCTGCCCCCCACCCCCATAGCAATGTCTTCTGCTCATTTGACTCCCCCCCACAATAGTGCACTCTGCCCCCCATCTCCATAGCAATGTCCTCTGCTCCTTTGACATCCCCCACAATAGTGTCCTCTGCCCCCCAACTCCATAGCAATTTCCTCTGCTCATTTGACCCCCCCCCCCCACAATAGTGCTCTCTGCCCCCTTCCCCATAGCAATGTCCTCTGCTGCTTTGAAACACTCCACAATAGTCCCCTCTGCCCCCCATCCCCATAGAAATGTCCTCTGTTCCTTTGACTCCACCTTCACAATAGGACACTCTGCCCCCCATCACCATAGCAATACACTTTGCTGCTTTAAAAGCCCCTCCCCACGATAGTGCCCTCTGCCCCCCCCCTCCCCATAGCAATGTCCTCTGCTTCTTTGACATCCCCCCCATAATGGTGCACTCTGCTACCCATCCCCATAGCAATGTCCTCTGCTGCTTTGAAATCCCCCCCAATGTGCCCTCTGCCCCCCTCCCAGCAGTGTCCTCTGCCCCCTTTACCGCACGCCCCTTCCCACACATACATACAGCAGTGAAAAAATGCTTACTTCTCCTGTACACAGGAGGTTGCACATCTCTAGACAGGGGGCGGGAGCACAAGCTGACAAAGGTAACTTTCCATAATACCAAGCTGGTGATTGGTTGGTAGGACCGCACCCTGTTCTAGTAACCAATCATCTGCCAGCTAACTTCAAAAGTTAACTTGACCAGCTCCAGCCCTTGTAGGTCCAGAGCTGTGTAGCCTTCTGCTGTCCAGTGAGGAAGGATGAAACGAGACTGGGGGAAAGACTGGCACCGAAGTAGCAGGTGTTGGCAAAGCAGAGAAGTGTTCCTGATCGACAGGCCGATCGGGATCGATAGGTTGCTGACCCACACACTAGAGGGTGCTACATACAGTAACATGATAGCTCCCAATTATCCCTGATTTTGAGGGACTGTCCCTGATTTGGAGCAATGTCCCTCTGTCCCTCATTCCTCCACATTTGTCCCTCATTTTGATCTATATAGTTGTATATAAAATGCACTTTCAAAAAGTGTTTCCCAATTTCTAAATTACTACATTTGTAAATTTCAAAAGGAATAATAAAAAAAAACTCCTCGTGGGCTTATCTAATCTTTTATTTTTGGTTAATTCTCCTATAGGGAGCATGACAGGGGCGTGTCCCATGCCTACATACTTTTGCTAGTAGGTGTAGGTAGTAGGTGTCCCTCATTCCCATCTCAAAACGTTGGGAGGTATGCAGAGGTGGACTGACCATTCGGGCACTCAGGCACTGCCCGAGGGCCCCATTCCACTAGGAGTCCCCATCAGGGTTGCCAGCCTCAGTAAAACCAGGGACAGTATGTAAATTTTTTTTTTTTTTTACACCTTTCCCTGAAATGTCCTTTATCAACATCTAAAAATCCCAAGATTATAGCTGCCCAGCCTCTCCAGTATCTTTTCAGTGTGTGTATGTATACTGTGGGCCAGATTCTCTAAGAAATTCGCCGGCGTAGCGTAAGCCATTTACACTACACCGCCGCATCGTACTAGAGCAAGTGCCGTATTCCCTAAGCATTTGCTCCGTCGTTTGCGTTGGCGTAGCAAAAATGGCCCAGCGTAAGCCCGCGTAATTCAAATGAGGCGGCTTGTATTTAAATGAAGCACGCCCCCGCGTCGAACGAACTGCGCATGCGCCGGCCCGGGGAAAAAGCCCAGTGCGCATGCTCCAGCTCACGTCGGAAAGCGTCGTTGAAACCGACGTCAAAACGACGTGAGCGTCATTTACGCAACTCCCTATTCGCGAACGAGTTAGTAAAACGACGTAAGCGACGGAAAAAGCCGACGCTGACCCGACGCCATACTTAACATGGCATCCGACGGCATCCGACGGAACTTCGTAAGGTTACTCCACATAGAAGCTGGGGTAACCTTACGCGGACGAAAACGACGTACGCGACGACGGGGTGGCGTAAAAGCGATCGGGAATCGGCGTACTAGCCTCATTTGCATAGGCAAATGAGAAAACAATGTAAAGGCCACCTAGTGGCCGGAGTTGTCATTACACCTACGATCCGCAAGTGTAATGGTTTTACACTTGTCGGATGTTGCAGCGTATCTATGCAAAAGTGATGCTAAGCATCACGCGCATAGATACGAGACAAAAAAAACGGCGATACGACGGGGTATCTGAGATACTCCGGTGTATCGCCGCTGAGAATCTGGCCCTGTGTGTGTATACTGTGTATGCATACTGTATGCGTGTGTGTGTGTGCATACTATGTGGTCCCATAATCTATCGCCTGGGGCCCCATAATCTCCTATTGCCTGGGGGCCCCATAACCTCCTATTGCCTGTGGGCCCCATGAGTTGTCAGTCGGTCCCTGGAGGTATGCCAATGGGCAGCGACTCTTGCAATAGAATGTCTTCTGCTTGTAGCTGCTGCCAACCAAGCTGGGTGGAGGGAAGACATGGGGCTAGGGATTAAAGGTCTGTATCTTCCATTTGGAGGCACGGAACGCAAACTGGCCATGACATCATGGATTTGCTTTTGTGTGTGTTGTGGTCAGAAAGCTAAAGGAAGACAAGCAGACTGGCATGATCACCAAGTATTTGCTATGGAATATAAACATTATATAAATACAAGTATTGTGTATTAGGATTAGTAGGCATAAAAGAAGACAGTGACAAACTTTCACTATTACGGTTTATATACACACACAAAAAAAAGGGTCTATATACAAATTAAGGCCCGGATTCAGGTAGATCGGCGTATCTGTATGCCAGCGTAGTGCATCGTCTTTACGCTACGCCGGCGCAACGTTGAGAGGCAAGCATGCTATTCACAAAGAATATGCGCTCAACGTTGCGCTGGCGTAGCGTATAGTTGTCGGCGTAAGCCGACGTAAGTCAAAGTAGGTGGAAGTGGGCCTGATATATTGTAATGAAGTGTGACCCCATGCAAATGATGGGCCGAGCTTCAAAAAACGAACTGCGCATGCGTCGTCTCTTTTACGCATCCCAGTGCGCATGCTCACAGTTACTTCGAAATAGCTGCCTAAGATACGTCAATGCACTGCCTACGACGTGAACATAACCTACGCACAGCCCTATTCAGGTAGTACTACGTAAACGATGTAAAATACGACTGGTGTTCCGACGTTCATACCTTTGCATGGGTTGCGCCACCTTTAGGTGGAATAACTTTACACCTTTGCGACTTTACATAAACAGCGTATATTACAGCGACGGGCGCAAGTAAGTTTGTGAATCGGCGTATCTTGGTCATTTACATATTCGACACGTAAATCAATGGAAGCGCCCCTTGCGACCAGCGTAAATATGCACCTAAGATACGATGGCGTAGGACACTTACGTTGGTCGTATGAAGCAAAATTTCAGGCGTATCTTGCTTTAAGACTCAGGCGCATAGATAGGACAGCGCATCGGTGCACTTACGCGGCGTAGATACGTCGGCGTAAGTGCTTTCTGAATCCGGGCCTAAATGTTTAAAGAGCAGTGCCCACTTATAAGTATACACATCTACAAAAATCGGGCAAAGGGCAAATGATCCACCAGTACAAACTGAATGCTATACTTTTAATTCTGCAGGATTATATCTTTGTCAGTGTGTGGTGCTGTGTGATCATTTGGTCATATGTTAAAGCTTCTGGACTGCATTCAGCTGTAAATAGCTTCAGGAGGTATTCAAATACTGCAATCTGCCAAGAAGAAATAGATCCATTGCACAGAGATGTTTACGCATAATGTAAAGGAGCAGGGAGGGGTCAGAAGCAGTTCCTGCATTAGGACACAAGGAGGCAGGTGTTCGATGGTCCCCCCAGGGAAGGGTAGGGATGGTTAGCAAATGTGCCGACAAGATCCTAGAGCAAGCGTTTTACTTATAGCAGTATTAAACCCAAAATCAAACATATATTATATTGCAGCTTACCAATTCTTAGATGTGGTGGCTGCAATTGTTTTCTTTTTTAAAGCTTTAAAACAACAACAACCTTCCTGTAACTTTTTACAAAATGTTAGCTGGAATCTGGCTTCAGTTTCTCTTCAGTTTCAGAAATCTGTAATGTGCATTTTTTTTTACAGAACAAATATTGGGTTATATGACATTGATGGAGTTTTTACTGTCATTACATATAACTTTTATTGGCATTTCCAATGAAGCGTATGATGAAAGTGAAAACCCAGATGAGACAAATTATTTCATGATGAGGTGCTGTTATACTGCAGTGACAACTAGACGATTTTTATCAACTTTTGTGAAGGATGTCTTACCAAAAAAAGATCTTACTAAAGGGATCTTAGGGCATAATTCGCAAAGCGATATGTTACCACATTCGAGTATACAGTAACATATCGCAAAACGTTTAAAAAACTGCAATTCACAAAGAAACACTCGTTATAAATTTGCATTCGTTAACTATTCAAAACGCATAACATTGTGCGGTAAGTTATCGCAAGCATCTCGTACGTTGGGCGAACTGTTCGGCCCGATTGTTAAGAAGCGGGCTGGGAAGCTGGCCGTGGTGTCCTTAAAAATCGATGAGTCATCAGCTGATGGGTTTCCCCGCTGACGGCTGAATAAAAATAAAAAAACAGGCGTGGGGTCCATACCAGGCCCTTTGTATCAGATATGAATTTTAGGGGTCCCCCCAAAATCCATACCAGACCCTTATGCAGCCTGGCAGGTCAGAAAAGGGAAAGGGACAAGAGGACGCCCACCCTCTCCTGAACCATACCAGGCCTCATGCCCTCAACATGGAGGGGTGGGTGCTTTGTGGTGGGGGGGCCATGTTGATGGGGACAGGACCTCGTCGGGGTCTGTGGGCGGGGATAATTGGAATCTGGAAGTTCCCTGTAACAAGGGGGCCCCCAGATTCCATCCCCCATGTGAATGAGTATCGGGTACATAGTTCCCCCACCCATTAACCAAAAAACCTTACAAAAAAATAAAAGCAGGGGACAAGTTTTTGACAAACCACACTGCCCACCGACCAAAAAACAAAACAAAAAAAAAAACAGTTCTTATATATGTAAGGGCAGGGCCACCTTGCAACATCACCCCATGACCCGCACTCTTGTGACGTCACCAATGCACCCAACATGCACTGGTCCATGGCTTTCCGGGGGGGGGGGGGCACCCAGTGATGTTGCCAGATTGCCCCAACCTTACCTATATAAGAACCTATATAAGAACTGATTTGACTGATTTTTTTCTTTATAAATGTAAATTTTGCTGTAGCATGTTCCATATATGCTACAGATGCCCCACTTTACATGCAGACTAAGGGGACCCCCAGGCACTATATTTAAAGGAATTTTTATTGTTGCACTTTAAGCATCATTAAAATCACCACTCCTGAAAAAATTATGATTTAAAAAAAAAAAAAAATTGCATTAACACATGTTCTCCAGTAAAAAAACAAGACCCCCATACCTCTTTTATGGCCAATTACTTGCATATAAGCCTTTTTTTAAACAATCACTGGGGGGGTTCTGACCATTGCCCTAGTTATCACATACAGTAGTTATCGCAAGCATGGAGCAGTACTTAATTACTGCATGCATCATACACACAACCATTTTCCTCAACAAAATCCATCAAAAAACTTGGTGGCAGAGCTTTTTTGTCGAGAAAAATGGTCGTGTGTATGTTTTTCGTCGAGTAAACTGCCGTGGATCTCGACGAGAAAAAAAGAGAACAAGTTCTCTTTTTTCTCTTCGGGAGTCTCGATTTCCTTACGTGTTTCTCGTCGGGCTGGTTTTCGACGAGAAACACGTTTGTGTGTATGCTTAGAAACCCACGCATGCTCAGAATAAAATATGAGACGGGAGCGCACCTTCAGTAAAAGTAGCGTTCGTAATGGAGATAGCACATTCGTCACGCTGTAACAGACTGAAAAGCACAAATTGCCTCTCACCAAACTTTTACTAACACGCAGTAACATGAGATTAGTAAAAGTAGCCCCAAGGGTGGCACCAGTGGAATCAAGCTGCCTCTTTATAGTGCCGTCATACGTGTTGTACATCACCGCGTTTGAGAACGACATGATTTGGTCTTGAGTCTTGACAGTGTGTACGCAAAGAAAGCTTGACAAGATTCTCGATAAGCCCAACAAGGAACACAATGTTTCTTTTACGACGAGTTTCTCGGTCGTGTGTATGAGACCTAATTCGACGCATGCAGGGGATTTCGGTCCGTTGGTTAGGCATACTAACCAGCGGACATGTCCGACGGACAGGTTTCCAGCGGACAAGTTTCTAAGCATGCTTAGAAACTTTTGTCCGCTGGAAATCTGTCTACTAGGCCGTACACACGATCGGACATGTCCGCGGAAACTAGTCTGCGGACCAGTTTCAGCGAACATGTCTCCTCGTGTGTACGCGGCCTCAGAGTAATAGGCCAATGTTGTTTTCCAATAGAATTACTACAAGGTCAGTCAGTGTGTCATCAAGTGTTAATAGCCACTCACTGATTCCACAGCACTTGCAGAAGCAGGTCTCTCTTGGTGAATACCAGGGGGCCCCCTTTAAGATGAGAAAGAATCTGGGAGAAGTTCGGCAGTGGTCAGACAGCGGTATCTCTGCGATGCAGCTGCAAACTTTAGTTAAGCTAGATACCAGCATAACCGAGAGTAATAGATCTGTGTCTCCACTGGACCAGCTAGTAGGCCTCAAGACGATCCTTGGCTCCAGCAGGCAGCAGTAATGATCGTGCGCCATCTACCTATTTTTAATTTAAATGACCACTCTTGGTTCAAGCACATTGGGTTTTGTAGTCTCCTGACTGTATTGATGTCCTCTGGATAGAAGTGAGTCCATAAAGCGCCATCTTGTGGCAGAAAAAGGGAACTACTTCCAGGAATGTCATTAATGGCTATGCATTAAATGCGCACGGGAGACTTCAATTCGGCAAGGTCTGGTGGCTGCCGGTCCTTTCGCCGAGGATCCCCGCTGCGCATGCGCCGCTGCAATCAGCGGCGCATTGCGGGGGGAATATCTCCTAAACCGTACAGGTTTAGGAAATATTGTTTATACTTTCAGGTAAGTCTTATTATAGGCTTACCTGTAAGTGAAAGTGGTAGTATAGAGTTTACTACCACTTTATTAAACCTGCATATTTCAGTGACAATGCATACATCCCAACATTTTGAGATGGGAATAAGGGACACCTACTAACAAATGTACTTAGGCATAGGACATGCCTGCCCTGCCACACCCCCTTAAAGGAGAATTAACCAAAAAAAGGTTAATTAAATCCACAAGGACTTTTTTTTACCACTACTATTCCTTTATGCTGGATTTTAAAATGTACAAATGCAGCAATTAAGAAATTTGATGAAACGTTTAGCACTGGGAAACACTTTTTAAAAGATAAAAAATGCATTTTATATACATGCAGCGGTACCCCTGAAGGGGGTGCTGGTAATAGAATGGGGTGGCACATTACCTCATGGCTTCTTGCGAACGTCTAGGGGTGAATGATGAATGCAATAGTAGAAAAAGGAATGTCTGCAAAGGAATGTCTTTTATGTGCTCTTTATTACCCCGCCGGGTAAAAACAGTAAACAGGTGATGATCGGGACAGATGAAGGTTGGAAGGAGAATAGAATAGCAGATTCAGGCGTACAATAGAGAAACAGTCCTGCTTCTGACAACACTTAGTTTTCTTCACCACTCCAGCCGGAATGGGTATAGCGTATCTGGACAGGTCCCACTCACTGACCTGGCAGCCAGAGTATCACTCGGAACTTGGGAAGAAGTCTCTGCCACAGACGCTCCTGAATGAACGTCAGGGAAACACCTCTGCCACAGGCCTTCTCTGTTTAAAGACATGGAGGTAGCCCTTCTAAGTAAAGTTACGCCTGGATCTTCTTCTTAACGTCGCCCAGGTACCGACTGAAAGAGGAGTCAATCCTTCAGTATCCAGCACCCTGATTCCCGGTGGTTCGTCTGAAGCCTGTTGGACTGCCAGCCTCTCATTGGCGCTCCTGAGATGGACTCCCCACCGAACAGCTACACTTGCTTGGGATCTTCAAAAGTGGGAACCCAGTCAATTACTGAGTCCCCGTCCGGCTTGAATGTTCCAGACCAACAAGGCCCAGAAACCTGGAACACCGCGTGGCACGCACGCCCCGGCCGGGTAGGCCATAACGCTAGGGGCGCAGTGATGTGGCTACCCTAAAGGTGGGTGCCACACTCAAAGAAAAACAAACCCAGACCAATGGCGTCTGTTCAATAAGTACCCTCTCCCAGCATGCCCAGCGAGGCCCAAGCCTCCTCATTGGTCGCTCGGAGAGAACACCCAACACTCAGCTTCTACTGCTGCCACCTATTGACTTGGAGTGGAACAACACCCCAGCAACAACAGAATGAGCCCACAGCACTGAGAAATGAGACCCTACTCAAATGATGGTCAGAATCAGAGTCACTTATACTCTGATTATCCCTTACATTTTAATATAGGGTGACCAGACATCCCTAGTTTCAGGGGACAGTCCCCTGATTGAGGACACTGTCCCCGGACTAAGTCTGTCCATGGTTTTGTCCCCAGATTGGATTTAACCACTTTAGCCCCGGACCATATTGCTGTCCAAAGACCAGAGCACTTTTTGCGATTCGGCACTGCGTCGCTTTAACTGACAATTGCACGGTCATGCGACGTGGTTCCCAAACAAAATTGGTGTCCTTTTTTTCCCACAAATAGAGCTTTCTTTTGGTGGTATTTGATCATCTCTGCGGTTTTTATTTTTTGCGCTATAAACAAAAACAGAGCGACTATTTTGAAAAAAATGCAATATTTTTTACTTTTTTCTGTAATAAATATCCCCCAAAAATATATAAAAAAAAAAAAATTTTCCTCAGTTTAGGCCGATACGTATTCTTCTACATATTTTTCGTAAAAAAAATCGCAATTAGCGTTTATTGATTGGTTTGCGCAAAAGTTATAGCGTTTACAAAGTAGGGGGTAGTTTTATGGCATTTTTATTATTATTATTTTTTTTACTAGTAATGGCGGCGATCAGCGTTTTTTTTCAGTACTGCGACCTTATGGTGGACACTTCGGACACTTTTGACACATTTTTGGGACCATTGGCATTTTTTTAGCGATCAATGCTATAAAAATGCATTGGATTACTATAAAAATGCCATTGGCAGTGAAGGGGTTAACACTAGGGGGCGGGGAAGGGGTTAAGTGTGTTCCTATTTGTGTTCTAACTGTATGGGGGGGTGGACTTACTAGGGGGAATCACTGATCTTCCGTTCATACATTGTATGAACAGAAAATCAACGTTTACACACACAGCTCCCGTTCCCCGCTCTGTAACGAGCGATCGCGTGTGCCTGACAAACTTTCACTATTACGGTTTATATACACACACAAAAAAAAGGGTCTATATACAAATTAAGGCCCGGATTCAGGTAGATCGGCGTATCTGTATGCCAGCGTAGTGCATCGTCTTTACGCTACGCCGGCGCAACGTTGAGAGGCAAGCATGCTATTCACAAAGAATATGCGCTCAACGTTGCGCTGGCGTAGCGTATAGTTGTCGGCGTAAGCCGACGTAAGTCAAAGTAGGTGGAAGTGGGCCTGATATATTGTAATGAAGTGTGACCCCATGCAAATGATGGGCCGAGCTTCAAAAAACGAACTGCGCATGCGTCGTCTCTTTTACGCATCCCAGTGCGCATGCTCACAGTTACTTCGAAATAGCTGCCTAAGATACGTCAATGCACTGCCTACGACGTGAACATAACCTACGCACAGCCCTATTCAGGTAGTACTACGTAAACGATGTAAAATACGACTGGTGTTCCGACGTTCATACCTTTGCATGGGTTGCGCCACCTTTAGGTGGAATAACTTTACACCTTTGCGACTTTACATAAACAGCGTATATTACAGCGACGGGCGCAAGTAAGTTTGTGAATCGGCGTATCTTGGTCATTTACATATTCGACACGTAAATCAATGGAAGCGCCCCTTGCGACCAGCGTAAATATGCACCTAAGATACGATGGCGTAGGACACTTACGTTGGTCGTATGAAGCAAAATTTCAGGCGTATCTTGCTTTAAGACTCAGGCGCATAGATAGGACAGCGCATCGGTGCACTTACGCGGCGTAGATACGTCGGCGTAAGTGCTTTCTGAATCCGGGCCTAAATGTTTAAAGAGCAGTGCCCACTTATAAGTATACACATCTACAAAAATCGGGCAAAGGGCAAATGATCCACCAGTACAAACTGAATGCTATACTTTTAATTCTGCAGGATTATATCTTTGTCAGTGTGTGGTGCTGTGTGATCATTTGGTCATATGTTAAAGCTTCTGGACTGCATTCAGCTGTAAATAGCTTCAGGAGGTATTCAAATACTGCAATCTGCCAAGAAGAAATAGATCCATTGCACAGAGATGTTTACGCATAATGTAAAGAAAGAGCAGGGAGGGGTCAGAAGCAGTTCCTGCATTAGGACACAAGGAGGCAGGTGTTCGATAGTCCCCCCCAGGGAAGGGTAGGGATGGTTAGCAAATGTGCCGACAAGATCCTAGAGCAAGCGTTTTACTTATAGCAGTATTAAACCCAAAATCAAACATATATTATATTGCAGCTTACCAATTCTTAGATGTGGTGGCTGCAATTGTTTTCTTTTTTAAAGCTTTAAAACAACAACAACCTTCCTGTAACTTTTTACAAAATGTTAGCTGGAATCTGGCTTCAGTTTCTCTTCAGTTTCAGAAATCTGTAATGTGCATTTTTTTTTACAGAACAAATATTGGGTTATATGACATTGATGGAGTTTTTACTGTCATTACATATAACTTTTATTGGCATTTCCAATGAAGCGTATGATGAAAGTGAAAACCCAGATGAGACAAATTATTTCATGATGAGGTGCTGTTATACTGCAGTGACAACTAGACGATTTTTATCAACTTTTGTGAAGGATGTCTTACCAAAAAAAGATCTTACTAAAGGGATCTTAGGGCATAATTCGCAAAGCGATATGTTACCACATTCGAGTATACAGTAACATATCGCAAAACGTTTAAAAAACTGCAATTCACAAAGAAACACTCGTTATAAATTTGCATTCGTTAACTATTCAAAACGCATAACATTGTGCGGTAAGTTATCGCAAGCATCTCGTACGTTGGGCGAACTGTTCGGCCCGATTGTTAAGAAGCGGGCTGGGAAGCTGGCCGTGGTGTCCTTAAAAATCGATGAGTCATCAGCTGATGGGTTTCCCCGCTGACGGCTGAATAAAAATAAAAAAACAGGCGTGGGGTCCATACCAGGCCCTTTGTATCAGATATGAATTTTAGGGGTCCCCCCAAAATCCATACCAGACCCTTATGCAGCCTGGCAGGTCAGAAAAGGGAAAGGGACAAGAGGACGCCCACCCTCTCCTGAACCATACCAGGCCTCATGCCCTCAACATGGAGGGGTGGGTGCTTTGTGGTGGGGGGGCCATGTTGATGGGGACAGGACCTCGTCGGGGTCTGTGGGCGGGGATAATTGGAATCTGGAAGTTCCCTGTAACAAGGGGGCCCCCAGATTCCATCCCCCATGTGAATGAGTATCGGGTACATAGTTCCCCCACCCATTAACCAAAAAACCTTACAAAAAAATAAAAGCAGGGGACAAGTTTTTGACAAACCACACTGCCCACCGACCAAAAAACAAAACAAAAAAAAAAACAGTTCTTATATATGTAAGGGCAGGGCCACCTTGCAACATCACCCCATGACCCGCACTCTTGTGACGTCACCAATGCACCCAACATGCACTGGTCCATGGCTTTCCGGGGGGGGGGGGGCACCCAGTGATGTTGCCAGATTGCCCCAACCTTACCTATATAAGAACCTATATAAGAACTGATTTGACTGATTTTTTTCTTTATAAATGTAAATTTTGCTGTAGCATGTTCCATATATGCTACAGATGCCCCACTTTACATGCAGACTAAGGGGACCCCCAGGCACTATATTTAAAGGAATTTTTATTGTTGCACTTTAAGCATCATTAAAATCACCACTCCTGAAAAAATTATGATTTAAAAAAAAAAAAAAATTGCATTAACACATGTTCTCCAGTAAAAAAACAAGACCCCCATACCTCTTTTATGGCCAATTACTTGCATATAAGCCTTTTTTTAAACAATCACTGGGGGGGTTCTGACCATTGCCCTAGTTATCACATACAGTAGTTATCGCAAGCATGGAGCAGTACTTAATTACTGCATGCATCATACACACAACCATTTTCCTCAACAAAATCCATCAAAAAACTTGGTGGCAGAGCTTTTTTGTCGAGAAAAATGGTCGTGTGTATGTTTTTCGTCGAGTAAACTGCCGTGGATCTCGACGAGAAAAAAAGAGAACAAGTTCTCTTTTTTCTCTTCGGGAGTCTCGATTTCCTTACGTGTTTCTCGTCGGGCTGGTTTTCGACGAGAAACACGTTTGTGTGTATGCTTAGAAACCCACGCATGCTCAGAATAAAATATGAGACGGGAGCGCACCTTCAGTAAAAGTAGCGTTCGTAATGGAGATAGCACATTCGTCACGCTGTAACAGACTGAAAAGCACAAATTGCCTCTCACCAAACTTTTACTAACACGCAGTAACATGAGATTAGTAAAAGTAGCCCCAAGGGTGGCACCAGTGGAATCAAGCTGCCTCTTTATAGTGCCGTCATACGTGTTGTACGTCACCGCGTTTGAGAACGACATCATTTGGTCTTGAGTCTTGACAGTGTGTACGCAAAGAAAGCTTGACAAGATTCTCGATAAGCCCAACAAGGAACACAATGTTTCTTTTTACGACGAGTTTCTCGGTCGTGTGTATGAGACCTAATTCGACGCATGCAGGGGATTTCGGT
Organism: Rana kukunoris; assembly: GCA_029574335.1. NCBI lineage: Eukaryota > Metazoa > Chordata > Amphibia > Anura > Ranidae > Rana > Rana kukunoris. The sequence goes on along the minus strand of JAJQKJ010000893.1, from coordinate 15,138 downwards.
CCGCTGGTTAGGCATACTAGCCAGCGGACATGTCCGACGGACAGGTTTCCAGCGGACAGGTTTCTAAGCATGCTTAGAAACTTTTGTCCGCTGGAAACCTGTCTGCTAGGCCGTACACACGATCGGACATGTCCGCGGAAACTAGTCTGCGGACCAGTTTCAGCAGACATGTCTCCTCGTGTGTACGCGGCCTCAGAGTAATAGGCCAATGTTGTTTTCCAATAGAATTACTACAAGGTCAGTCAGTGTGTCATCAAGTGTTAATAGCCACTCACTGATTCCACAGTACTTGCAGAAGCAGGTCTCTCTTGGTGAATACCAGGGGGCCCCCTTTAAGATGAGAAAGAATCTGGGAGAAGTTCGGCAGTGGTCAGACAGCGGTATCTCTGCGATGCAGCTGCAAACTTTAGTTAAGCTAGATACCAGCATAACCGAGAGTAATAGATCTGTGTCTCCACTGGACCAGCTAGTAGGCCTCAAGACGATCCTTGGCTCCAGCAGGCAGCAGTAATGATCGTGCGCCATCTACCTATTTTTAATTTAAATGACCCCTCTTGGTTCAAGCACATTGGGTTTTGTAGTCTCCTGACTGTATTGATGTCCTCTGGATAGAAGTGAGTCCATAAAGCGCCATCTTGTGGCAGAAAAAGGGAACTACTTCCAGGAATGTCATTAATGGCTATGCATTAAATGCGCACGGGAGACTTCAATTCGGCAAGGTCTGGTGGCTGCCGGTCCTTTCGCCGAGGATCCCCGCTGCGCATGCGCCGCTGCAATCAGCGGCGCATTGCGGGGGGAATATCTCCTTAACCGTACAGGTTTAGGAAATATTGTTTATACTTTCAGGTAAGTCTTATTATAGGCTTACCTGTAAGTGAAAGTGGTAGTATAGAGTTTACTACCACTTTAATAAACCTGCATATTTCAGTGACAATGCATACATCCCAACATTTTGAGATGGGAATAAGGGACACCTACTAACAAATGTACTTAGGCATAGGACATGCCTGCCCTGCCACACCCCCTTAAAGGAGAATTAACCAAAAAAAGGTTAATTAAATCCACAAGGACTTTTTTTTACCACTACTATTCCTTTATGCTGGATTTTAAAATGTACAAATGCAGCAATTAAGAAATTTGATGAAACGTTTAGCACTGGGAAACACTTTTTAAAAGATAAAAAATGCATTTTATATACATGCAGCGGTACCCCTGAAGGGGGTGCTGGTAATAGAATGGGGTGGCACATTACCTCATGGCTTCTTGCGAACGTCTAGGGGTGAATGATGAATGCAATAGTAGAAAAAGGAATGTCTGCAAAGGAATGTCTTTTATGTGCTCTTTATTACCCCGCCGGGTAAAAACAGTAAACAGGTGATGATCGGGACAGATGAAGGTTGGAAGGAGAATAGAATAGCAGATTCAGGCGTACAATAGAGAAACAGTCCTGCTTCTGACAACACTTAGTTTTCTTCACCACTCCAGCCGGAATGGGTATAGCGTATCTGGACAGGTCCCACTCACTGACCTGGCAGCCAGAGTATCACTCGGAACTTGGGAAGAAGTCTCTGCCACAGACGCTCCTGAATGAACGTCAGGGAAACACCTCTGCCACAGGCCTTCTCTGTTTAAAGACATGGAGGTAGCCCTTCTAAGTAAAGTTACGCCTGGATCTTCTTCTTAACGTCGCCCAGGTACCGACTGAAAGAGGAGTCAATCCTTCAGTATCCAGCACCCTGATTCCCGGTGGTTCGTCTGAAGCCTGTTGGACTGCCAGCCTCTCATTGGCGCTCCTGAGATGGACTCCCCACCGAACAGCTACACTTGCTTGGGATCTTCAAAAGTGGGAACCCAGTCAATTACTGAGTCCCCGTCCGGCTTGAATGTTCCAGACCAACAAGGCCCAGAAACCTGGAACACCGCGTGGCACGCACGCCCCGGCCGGGTAGGCCATAACGCTAGGGGCGCAGTGATGTGGCTACCCTAAAGGTGGGTGCCACACTCAAAGAAAAACAAACCCAGACCAATGGCGTCTGTTCAATAAGTACCCTCTCCCAGCATGCCCAGCGAGGCCCAAGCCTCCTCATTGGTCGCTCGGAGAGAACACCCAACACTCAGCTTCTACTGCTGCCACCTATTGACTTGGAGTGGAACAACACCCCAGCAACAACAGAATGAGCCCACAGCACTGAGAAATGAGACCCTACTCAAATGATGGTCAGAATCAGAGTCACTTATACTCTGATTATCCCTTACATTTTAATATAGGGTGACCAGACATCCCTAGTTTCAGGGGACAGTCCCCTGATTGAGGACACTGTCCCCGGACTAAGTCTGTCCATGGTTTTGTCCCCAGATTGGATTTAACCACTTTAGCCCCGGACCATATTGCTGTCCAAAGACCAGAGCACTTTTTGCGATTCGGCACTGCGTCGCTTTAACTGACAATTGCACGGTCATGCGACGTGGTTCCCAAACAAAATTGGTGTCCTTTTTTTCCCACAAATAGAGCTTTCTTTTGGTGGTATTTGATCATCTCTGCGGTTTTTATTTTTTGCGCTATAAACAAAAACAGAGCGACTATTTTGAAAAAAATGCAATATTTTTTACTTTTTTCTGTAATAAATATCCCCCAAAAATATATAAAAAAAAAAAATTTTTCCTCAGTTTAGGCCGATACGTATTCTTCTACATATTTTTCGTAAAAAAAATCGCAATTAGCGTTTATTGATTGGTTTGCGCAAAAGTTATAGCGTTTACAAAGTAGGGGGTAGTTTTATGGCATTTTTATTATTATTATTTTTTTTACTAGTAATGGCGGCGATCAGCGTTTTTTTTCAGTACTGCGACCTTATGGTGGACACTTCGGACACTTTTGACACATTTTTGGGACCATTGGCATTTTTTTAGCGATCAATGCTATAAAAATGCATTGGATTACTATAAAAATGCCATTGGCAGTGAAGGGGTTAACACTAGGGGGCGGGGAAGGGGTTAAGTGTGTTCCTATTTGTGTTCTAACTGTATGGGGGGGTGGACTTACTAGGGGGAATCACTGATCTTCCGTTCATACATTGTATGAACAGAAAATCAACGTTTCCCCCGCTGACAGGAACGAGCGCTGTGTGTTTACACACACAGCTCCCGTTCCCCGCTCTGTAACGAGCGATCGCGTGTGCCCGGCGGCGATCGTGCCCGCCGGGCACACGTACGGGACTCGGGGGCGAGCGGGGGGCGCGCGCGCGGGCCGCCGGCGGCGCGCACACGCCCCCTAGTGGCCGTCGAAAGTGGCGACGTAGAGCTACGGGCTCTCGTGCAGCAGTGCCGACCTGCCACCGTATTACTGCGGCGGCTGGTCGGCATGCGGTTAATAGGGGGCAGACTTAAAATAAAAAAAATAGAATTGCACACCCCTGCTCCACCGTGCCTACTAGCATAGGGGGGATTGTATTTTTCCCATTATCTGTGCCCCTTTCTTATGATCATGTGCTGGACGGAGCGGAGGGAATATTTCTTCAGTTTCGGGTGCCCATTCAGCTTCGCTCGCATGTTCTTCTGCCTTGGCTCAAATCCTGGCCAGTGACCTGCCTATCTCCTTGCCTTCCCTGGCGGAGTGATCTTCCGCCGCTCCCCATCCAGTAGTAGCCGGGGCCCGAAGAGCAAGACTTGAGAGGCTCTGAGGCGGGCGGCGATGGACAGAGAGTCACTGATTGTTGCCATGATTGTAAAGAAAAAATATGTCCCCGAATTTTATTTTAAAAATCTGGTCACCTTATTTTAATAGCACTGGTACTTGGAAGTACACAGGCACTACATACAACTATATAGATCAGACCAAAATGAGGGACAGAGGGACATTGTTCCAAATCAGGGACAGTCCCTCGAAATCAGGGACAGTTGGGAGCTGTGGACTCCCTTCCTTCCTTCCTTCCTTCCTTCTTTCCTTCCTTCCTTCCTTCCCCCATTATTTCCTTACTAAATTTCATAATTTCTTCCTTCCATTCAGTTTTAAGTCTTTCCTTATCCCTCCATTCAGTTTTCCCCCTTCCTTTCTTAGCACTACCCCTGCAGGCATCGCTGATTGTATTGGGTCCTCCTATATTTCTACATTGACCTCTGCCTGCCTTCCTTCTTTCCCTCATTTCTTCATTATTTTGCTTCCACTCCTTACTTTCCTCATTCCTACATGATTTCCTTATTACATTTCAGTCTGTCTTCTCTTCTTCCTCCATGTTTTCATTCCTTCCTTTCTTTCACTTCCATCTAGTATACAAATTCACCTTCTTTCACTTTCTGATTCTATTATGAGATAGGAAGTGAAGGGAAACCTTTACAATGGGACAAAAATAAATAAAAAAATTATACAAGCGTTATAAGCTTTTACTTACTCTATTCAAAAGAAGAAAAAAAAATAGATTTCAGTTTTACTTTAACTCCAGCAGAATTTGGAACTAACCATATTCATTTTAAAAGCAATGAATAATTCAGCATCATATTTCTTTGACTATATACAGTACAGTATTATCCAGGCGCATTCACACAGCAGGATGGGGAAAGTCTGGTAAGAGAGTGTACCATGCTTGCACATAACAAATTAGATTCATTTGTGTAAATGTAATGTGTGTATTCCGGGGTGACATGCAGGTTTTCAGAGCAATACATTAACACAGTGCTTTATTATCCTCTGCAACACTAATTAGCTATTCTAACACTGATCTGAGAAACATAGAGATTTGGCAGCTTGGCATCCCAGAAGGATTGGTTTGGACAATGCAGTACTGAAATCTGGAGCAGGTGGTAATAAACGACATGAATGTCAGGCTTAGTGTAGTTCTCATCATAAACTATTTGCCGCATCATAATTGTTCCATTTATCACAAGCATAAACAAACATTTCCTGTAATTGCAGCCATGGCATATAATGTGCATGGCAGTAAATCACATATAGTTGCTGGAAATTAAAGGCAACCCTTATGCCACGTACACACGATCCGTTCGTCTGATGAAAACGGATCGATTGATTTTTTCATCAGATATCCGATGAAGCTGACTTTCATCAGTCTTGCCTACACACGATCGGTTAAAAATACGATCGTGTCCAACGTGGTGACGTAAAACACAATGACGCGCAGAGAAAAATGAAGTTCAATGCTTCCGAGCATGCGTCGACTTGATTCTGAGCATGCGTGGATTTTTGACTAATGGTTTTCCCCACAGACGTTTGTTTTTTTCTATCGTTTTTTTAAACCATACAACAATTTTAAAACAGATTCTATTTTTTTTCACCAATGGGAAAAAAACTGATGGGGCCCACACACGATCGGTTCGTCCGATGAAAGCGGTCCATCGGTCCGTTTTTATCAGACAAACCAATCGTGTGTACAGGGCATTAGAGCTAATTTTCATTTGCTGTTGGGGGAATGCAAAAATAGGTGGTTGGTTCACAATTTTACTACCCCCACTTTGCAGCCATGTTCAATGCACGCAGCTGCATCATGGTGTGGGCTTTAGAGGGTTAAACAAGGGGTGTGGAGGGATCTTGAACATTTAACGTTCCACCTTGCACCACTTTTTAGAGGGGCAGCAAGGTCTGCCACAGGTGTAAACTTAGGCTGGCCGTACATTAAACCATTTTCTTATGCAATTTCCCTTTAGAGCAGTGGTTCTCAACCTTTTTAGTGCCCTGACCCCTTGATAAAATTTCCCAAGTTATGGAAACCCCTAACAGTAAAATTATTTTTGTAGCGTGGGTTGTCAGCTCTCAAAGCAAGACAAGTAAATTGTGCCCCTAACCCATGGATTTAGCAGTCCCTTCCACTCGTACAGTATTAAAACCCCTTATGGTACAATGGTATCAAATGCAGCCACCGTGCCATCAATTGTCACCACTGTGCCATGCCAGTGGCCAGAAAGGTAAGTGCCGGGTGGGGAGGGGCATTTTACAGGGCACATTGGCGACAATGGGCACAGTGGCAACAATTAAAGGGCACAGTGGCATCAATGGGCACAGTGGTGACAATGGGCACAGTGGTGACAAATAAAGGGCACAGTGGCATCAATTGGCACAGTGGCGACAATTAAAGGGCACAGTGTTGACAATCAAAGGGCACAGTGGAGACAATTAAAGGGCACAGTGGCATCAATTGGCACATTGGAGACAATTAAAGGGCACAGTGGCATCAATTGGCACATTGGCGACAATTAAAGGGCACAGTGGTGACAATTAAAGGGCACAGTGGCGACAATTGATGGGCACAGTGGCTGTGTTTTATGGCATGGCACAGCGACTTCGTTTGATGTCATGGCACAGTGGTGACAATTGATGGCACAGTGGCTGTGTTTTATGGCATGGCACAGCGACTTCGTTTGATGTCATGGCACAGTGGTGACAATTGATGGCACAGTGGCTGCGTTTGATGGCATGGCACAGTGGTGAAAATTGATGGCACAGTAGCTGCATTTGATGGGCACAGTGGCTGCATTTGATGGGCACAGTGGCTGCATTTGATGGGCACCGTAAGGCTGCAATTGTTTTGTTTTTCTCCGTTTGCGCCCCCCCAAAAATTTTGAGCACCAGTCGCCACTGGCTGGGACCTAGAGTGGCATATGGTTTGGTGGATGGAACTATGGTGGGTAGTGGGGAACATAGGCATTGCCAGAAATGTTAAATGCTGTAGAATCTGGAAGAGTTGGCAGTGCTGGAATGGAAGGAAGTTAGCAGACATGGGCTGCCAGAGAGGTAAACATTTGGCCTCTTCTATTGTAGATAACTTACTTTTTTTTTTAAGTCGGACAGCCACTTTTAATAAAGATATAATGCTAAAAATACTGCCACTTAGCAATTTTTCTACTGGCTTTTCATGGATAGTTTCAAATATTATTTTGTGTGTGCGCTTTCTCTGATCTATCCCTATGTGTGCAGTGCTTAGAACCACATGGGCCCCAAGTGTACTCACTGGGTATCTGATTTTGGAAGCCCTTTGAGCAACATGCCTGTTAATTGTGGTTGCAGCTCAAAGGAGATCCAAAGCTCAGGCATAGTGGCTGTGACACTGGTTACCTCCTTTTCAAGTCACTTAATTGGACATCATGACCCAGGAGAAGGGAAAGAATGCTGCAGACCCACTTGAATTAGGCCAGGGGAGAGAGAGCAGCCCTAGAGCCCAGGAATTGACATCTGATCAAATTACAATTGCTGGAGGACTAACGTTTAAGAATAAAGTCAGTGCCAGGGCCACACAAAGGGAGGAGAGGAGTAAATGATGAGGGACAGCTGAGACTTGGGGGGATGTTGTTGGTGGCAATGTGTATTGATTCTTCCTAACCTCCACCATCAGGTGCCCCCTCTGTACTGCTGGCTCCAACCCCTTCAGCAGATGCCTCCCTGGTATTCTGATAGTTTAGATCTTTTCTGTGCTGGGGCATAGTGTGCCTGAGGACATACCGCTGCATATTTGTGATAGGGCTGCAATTACCCAGTACCAACTAACCTCTCTATATTACCTTGTCACTCCTATACTTTAAGGACTGTGATAGCACACTGCTGGGACTTGAGCTGTGCCTGAATGGAAGTGGTCATCATACCGGTTAATACAAGTGTTACTGCGCCTGTTACTGCAAGTGTTACTGAGCCTGTTACTGCAAGTTTTACTGTGCCTGTTACTGCAAGTGTTACTGTGCCTGTTACTGCAAGTGTTACTGAGCCTGTTACTACAAGTGTTACTGAGCCTGTTACTGCAAGTGTTACTGAGCCTGTTACTACAAGTGTTACTGAGCCTGTTACTGCAAGTGTTACTGAGCCTGTTACTACAAGTGTTACTGAGCCTGTTACTGCAAGTGTTACTGAGCCTGTTACTGCAAAAGTTACTGTGCCTGTTACTGCAAGTGTTACTGAGCCTGTTACTGCAAGTGTTACTGAGCCTGTTACTACCTGTTACTGCAAGTGTTACTGAGCCTGTTACTGCAAAAGTTACTGTGCCTGTTACTGCAAGTGTTACTGAGCCTGTTACTGCAAGTGTTACTGAGCCTGTTACTACAAGTGTTACTGTGCCTGTTACTGCAAGTGTTACTGAGCCTGTTATACAAGTGTTACTGCAAGTGTTACTGAGCCTGTTACTGCAAGTGTTACTGAGCCTGTTACTGCAAGTGTTACTGAGCCTGTTACTGCAAAAGTTACTGTGCCTGTTACTGCAAGTGTTACTGAGCCTGTTACTGCAAGTGTTACTGAGCCTGTTACTACAAGTGTTACTGTGCCTGTTACTGCAAGTGTTACTGAGCCTGTTACTGCAAGTGTTACTGAGCCTGTTACTGCAAGTGTTACTGAGCCTGTTACTGCAAGTGTTACTGAGCCTGTTACTGCAAGTGTTACTGTGCCTGTTACTGCAAGTGTTACTGAGCCTGTTACTACAAGTGTTACTGAGCCTGTTACTACAAGTGTTACTGAGCCTGTTACTGTAAGTATTACTGAGCCTGTTACTGCAAGTGTTACTGAGCCTGTTACTGCAAGTGTTACTGAGCCTGTTACTACAAGTATTACTGAGCCTGTTACTACAAGTATTACTGAGCCTGTTACTACAAGTGTTACTGAGCCTGTTACTGTAAGAGGTATTGCAACTGTTGCCACCAGTATTCTGCACCTCATGAAATTAATACTACAAGTGCTAGCATCTGTGTTCTGCAAGCAACTTTGTTATCCTTGAATCTGCACCCTATTAAATACAATAACTGATAACCCTTTGTCTCAAGACTCTTAAATGATACATTTGCAGGAGAGCTTATTATATATACAAATAAAAAAAGCCTAAAAGAAAAGAAAACAAAGGTAGCCATCACATCTAAGAGTTGGTAAGCTGCAATATGATACATGTTTCTTTTGGGTTTAATACTAGTGTTGAGCAGAATATGCCATATTCGAATTCGCGATATATCTCGAATATATTGTCGAATATTCGTGATATATTCGCTAAATACGAATATTCGAGATATTTTTTGAAACCGAAATCATTGCGAATTTTCGCTATTGCGAATTGCGAATTGCGAATATTCGACAAATGCGGAGGGAGCACTCTGATTGGCTCAGCATATTCGTGATATGTTGCAATACAAAATAATTGAGAATATTCGGCAAATGTGTAAGGAGCACTCTGATTGGCTCAGAATATTCGTGATATATTGCAATACAAAATAATTGAGAATATTCGGCAAATACGGAAGGAGCACTCTGATTGGCTCAGAATATTCATGATATTTTATCGTAATTTCGCAAAAATGCGAATGAGAAATTTATTGCTGAATTTCGACAGTAACACTCTGAAATCGAATATATGTGTAATTTTATTTAAACACAGTATTTCGAATTTCTCGAGCGCGCTTGCGCAATCGCGCGAACAACACGCACGCGCGACTACTTCCTGGAACTTGGACACTTGCCAGTTTCATTTTCCATAGGTAGCTGTTCTTGGTCTATTTGCACAAGTTCAATTGGAAATATGGTTGGAAGCAACCTTTCAAGAGATGAAGAGAATATTTTGATCAGTGTGAGTATTTTAATTATCTTTACCTGCATTTTAGACTAGTTTAAAAGTTAGTATATAAGATCAGATATTAGTATTTCCCAAAAAATTTCTCTCCTGGTGTTACAAAACTACAAGTCCCAGCATGCCTGTACAGCTGCAGACACCCTGCTTGGTAAATGTGTATTTAGGCACTTTCCTTGCTATTTTGCATAATGAATTTAACATGTTGTGCACACCGGGCTAATTTGTTCAGATTTGTTGTTTACGAGACTAAAACTTTTTTTTGGCTAGAAAATTACTTAAAACCCCCAAACATTATATATATATTTTTTAATAACACCCTAGAGCAGGGGTCTCCAAACTTTTTACTTCGAGGGCCACATTCTATATTTTACTCATATCCGCGGGCCGGAAAAATAATTTTACTAAATAAATCCACAGTAGAAGAAGAATAGCATTTTACTTACTGTTGACCGCAGAACTGGATGATGGTCCCGTCGTCTAATAAAACGATGGAGCATCATTCAGCGGGTTTAACTACCAGCGTGCATTGAGGTTTTACATCCGTGTCCTCACCAGTCTCCCCCACATCTGTGTCCCCACATTGTGTGTCCCCATACATCTGTGTCCCCACAATGGTGTCCCCATACATCTGTGTCATCACATTGGTGTCCCCATACATCTGTTTCATCACATTGGTGTCCCCATACATCTGTTTCATCACATTGGTGTCCCCATACATCTGTGTCATCACATTGGTGTCCCCATACATCTGTGTCATCACATTGGTGTCCCCACACATCTGTGTCATCACATTGGTGTCCCCATACATCTGTGTCATCACACTGGTGTCCCCACACATCTGTCTCCTCACATTGGTGTCCCCATACATCTGTGTCATCACACTGGTGTCCCCATACATCTGTCTCCTCACATTGGTGTCCCCATACATCTGTGTCATCACATTGGTGTCCCCATACATCTGTGTCATCACATTGGTGTCCCCATACATCTGTCTCCTCACATTGGTGTCCCCATACATCTGTCTCCTCACATTGGTGTCCCCATACATCTGTGTCATCACATTGGTGTCCCCATACATCTGTGTCCCCACATTGGTGTCCCCATACATCTGTGTCATCACATTGGTGTTCCCATACATCTGTGTCCCCACATTGGTGTCCCCATACATCTGTCCCCACATTGTTGTCCCCATACATCTGTGTCCCCACATTGGTGTCTCCATACATCTGTGTCCCCACATTGGTGTCCCCATACATCTGTGTCATCACATTGGTGTCCCCACACATCTGAGCACCCCACCAGTCTCCTCATACACTGTTGTCCCCACACATCTGTGTCCCCACACTGGTGTCCCCACACATCTGTGCCCCCCACCAGTCTCCTCATACACTTTTGTCCCCATACATCTGTGTCATCACACTGGTGTCCCCACACATCTGTCTCCTCACATTGGTGTCCCCATACATCTGTGTCCCCACACTGGTGTCCCCACACATCTGTCTCCTCACATTGGTGTCCCCATACATCTGTGTCATCACATTGGTGTCCCCATACATCTGTGTCATCACATTGGTGTCCCCATACATCTGTCTCCTCACATTGGTGTCCCCATACATCTGTCTCCTCACATTGGTGTCCCCATACATCTGTGTCATCACATTGGTGTCCCCATACATCTGTGTCATCACATTGGTGTCCCCATACATCTGTGTCATCACATTGGTGTCCCTATACATCTGTGTTATCACATTGGTGTTCCCATACATCTGTGTCCCCACATTGGTGTCCCCATACATCTGTGTCATCACATTGGTGTTCCCATACATCTGTGTCCCCACATTGGTGTCCCCATACATCTGTGTCCCCACATTGGTGTCCCCATACATCTTTGTCATCACATTGGTGTCCCCACACATCTGAGCACCCCACCAGTCTTCCCATACACTGTTGTCCCCACACATCTGTGTCCCCACACTAGTGTCCTCACACATCTGTGCCCCCCACCAGTCTCCTCATACACTTTTGTCCCCACACATCTGTGTCCCCACACTGGTGTCCCCACACATCTGTGCCCCCCACCAGTCTCCTCATACACTTTTGTCCCCATACATCTGTGTCATCACACTGGTGTCCCCACACATCTGTCTCCTCACATTGGTGTCCCCATACATCTGTGTCCCCACACTGGTGTCCCCATACATCTGTCCCCACATTGTTGTCCCCATACATCTGTGTCCCCACATTGGTGTCTCCATACATCTGTGTCCCCACATTGGTGTCCCCATACATCTGTGTCATCACATTGGTGTCCCCACACATCTGAGCACCCCACCAGTCTCCTCATACACTGTTGTCCCCACACATCTGTGTCCCCACACTGGTGTCCCCACACATCTGTGCCCCCCACCAGTCTCCTCATACACTTTTGTCCCCATACATCTGTGTCATCACACTGGTGTCCCCACACATCTGTCTCCTCACATTGGTGTCCCCATACATCTGTGTCCCCACACTGGTGTCCCCACACATCTGTGCCCCCCACCAGTCTCCTCATACACTTTTGTCCCCATACATCTGTGTCATCACACTGGTGTCCCCACACATCTGTCTCCTCACATTGGTGTCCCCATACATCTGTGTCCCCACACTGGTGTCCCCATACATCTGTCCCCACATTGTTGTCCCCATACATCTGTGTCCCCACATTGGTGTCTCCATACATCTGTGTCCCCACATTGGTGTCCCCATACATCTGTGTCATCACATTGGTGTCCCCACACATCTGAGCACCCACCAGTCTCCTCATACACTGTTGTCCCCACACATCTGTGTCCCCACACTGGTGTCCCCACACATCTGTGCCCCCCCAGTCTCCTCATACACTTTTGTCCCCATACATCTGTGTCATCACACTGGTGTCCCCCACACATCTGTCTCCTCACATTGGTGTCCCCATACATCTGTGTCCCCACACTGGTGTCCCCACACATCTGTCTCCTCACATTGGTGTCCCCATACATCTGTGTCATCACATTGGTGTCCCCATACATGTCTCCTCACATTGGTGTCCCCATACATCTGTTTCATCACATTGGTGTCCCTATACATCTGTCTCATCACATTGGTGTCCCCATACATCTGTGTCCCCACATTGGTGTGTCCCCATACATCTGTGTCATCACATTGGTGTCCCCATACATCTGTGTCCCCACATTGGTGTCCCCATACATCTGTGTCCTCACATTGGTGTCCCCATACGTCTGTGCCCCCACATTGGTGTCCCCATACATTTGTCACATCACATTGGTGTCCCCATACATCCGTGTCATCACATTGGTGTCCCCATACATCTGTTTTTTGGCAGAATTTCGGAACATGCTTTTACAAGCGCTCTGATTGGCTCATTCTGAAATCGAATATTCGAGATATTTTTTATCGAAATGTCACAAAATGCGAATGATAAATACCTTTCTTGAATTTCGACAGTAACACTCTGAAATCGAATATATGTGTAATTTTATTTAAAAACAGTATTTCGAATTTCTCGAGCGCGCTTGCGCAATCGCGCGAACAACACGCACGCGCGACTACTTCCTGGAACTTGGACACTTGCCAGTTTCATTTTCCATAGGTAGCTGTTCTTGGTCTATTTGCACAAGTTCAATTGGAAATATGGTTGGAAGCAACCTTTCAAGAGATGAAGAGAATATTTTGATCAGTGTGAGTATTTTAATTATCTTTACCTGCATTTTAGACTAGTTTAAAAGTTAGTATATAAGATCAGATATTAGTATTTCCCAAAAAATTTCTCTCCTGGTGTTACAAAATTACAAGTCCCAGCATGTCTGTACAGCTGCAGACACCCTGCTTGGTAAATGTGTATTTAGGCACTTTCCTTGCTATTTTGCATAATGAATTTAACATGTTGTGCACACCGGGCTAATTTGTTCAGATTTGTTGTTTACGAGACTAAAACTTTTTTTTGGCTAGAAAATTACTTAAAACCCCCAAACATTATATATTTTTTTTTATATAACACCCTAGAGCAGGGGTCTCCAAACTTTTTACTTCGAGGGCCACATTCTATATTTTACTCATATCCGCTGGCGGAAAAATAATTTTACTAAATAAATCCACAGTAGAAGAAGAATAGCATTTTACTTACTGTTGACCGCGAGAACTGGATGATGGTCCCGTCGTCTAATAAAACGATGGAGCATCATTCAGCGGGTTTAACTACCAGCGTGCATTGAGGTTTTACATCCGTGTCCTCACCAGTCTCCCCCACATCTGTGTCATCACATTGGTGTCCCCATACATCTGTGTCATCACATTGGTGTCCCCATACATCTGTGTCATCACATTGGTGTCCCCATACATCTGTTTCATCACATTGGTGTCCCCATACATCTGTGTCATCACATTGATGTCCCCACACATCTGTGCCCCCCACCAGTCTCCTCATACACTTTTTGTCCCACACATCTGTGTCCCCACACTGGTGTCCCCACACATCTGTCTCCTCACATTGGTGTCCCCATACATCTGTGTCATCACATTGGTGTCCCCATACATCTGTGTCCCCACACTGGTGTCCCCACACATCTGTCTCCTCACATTGGTGTCCCCATACATCTGTGTCATCACATTGGTGTCCCAATACATCTGTGTCATCACATTGGTGTCCCCATACATCTGTCTCCCACATTGGTGTCCCCATACATGTGTCCCCACCAGTCTCCCCAAAATCTCTGTCCACACACTGTTGTCCCCCACACATCTGTTACCCACCAGTCTCCCCACAAATCTGTGTCCCCACACTGTTGTCCCCACACATCTGTTACCCACCAGTCTCCTTATACATCTGTGTCCCCACATTGGTGTCCCCATACATGTGTCCCCACCAGTCTCCCCACAAATCTGTGTCATCACATTGGTGTTCCCATACATCTGTGTCCTCACATTGGTGTCCCCATACATCTGTGTCCCCACCAATCTCCCCACACATCTGTGACCCCACACTGGTGTCCCTACACATCTGTGTCCACACCAGTGTCCTCATACTTCTGTGCCCCCACACTGGTGTCCCCACAATTATGTGTCCCCACACTGTTGTCCCCACACATCTGTTACCCACCAGTCTCCTCATACATCTGTGTCCCCACATCGGTGTCCCCACACATTTGTGTCCCACCAGTCCTCCCCCACCACATCTATGTCCCCACACATCTGTGTCCCCACATCTGTGTGCCCACACTGGTGTCCCCACACATCTGTGGCCCCAACAGTCTCCTCATACATTGTGCCCCCACATTTGGTGTGGGGACCTCAGATGTATGGGGGACAACCATGTGGGGACACAGATGTATGAGGAGAGTGGTGGGGGTCACAGATGTGTGGGGACACCAGTGTGGGGACCCAGATGTGTGAGAGGACACAAGTTGTGTGGGGACATAGATGTGTTGGGAGACTGGTGGGGGCACACATGAAGTGTGGGGACACCCATGTGGGTAAACAGATGTATGAGGAGAATGACTGGGGACACTGATGTATGAGGTAGACAGGTGGAGTGTCCACACATGTGTTGGGGACACCAGTG